>KK120477.1:29501-95126 GCA_000611955.2 Stegodyphus mimosarum
GCGTCCTGGGGTGACTGTCTGATGGTGTCCCACTCCTCTTCCCCTCTCAAGAGGACTTTCCGCTCGCCACATATTTAGAGTGCCCGCATGCCGCAGAAACACTATACATTTACAAACTACCATGCAATCTCAGGGACACGAACCCGGCTCCTTCAGTACCGCAGCAGACTTCCCTAACCACTATGCCGTCTGGGAGACACAGAAATGTTATGACACAATTCGTAATTAGAATACATCACATTGAACACAAGTAGTAATTAATAATATTTATTCTTCTTAAATAAAAGTGAAACTGAATTACTGCTATACTTATAATCAAATATGGCTATTTATCTCATAGCTTGAAACGTTTCATCTCACCTAAAGAGTAATAAAATACAACGTTATTAAAATAAGGTTGAATTTTACCCGAATAATTGTGTCATTTTACTATAATTTAGGCATCATTTTACTGTAATGTTAACTGCATGCAATTTACCTAATAACTGGATCTAATACAAAATTGATTCTGTGTATAACGGTTGTACGGATACAGCCTTTACTATAACTTCTCCTTTTCATATTCTCACCAGACATTTAAATCAGTTAGAGAGTATTTAAGGTTAACGCATTGTAAGACAGAGCATGTTTTTGCCTTTCGAAGCTACGCTCCTAAATTTCTCCAACTCTTATTATACTCTTAGCTTTGCGTTACTCCTACTAATATTTAATTGTTATGCTGGCAAGAATCTCGGGGCCAGCTTAGACGTCAAATCATTTGCTACTTTGACTGCTCTACTTAGTTTAACTTTCGAATATAACTGTTACTTTAAGTTATACCGCTTTATATAAGTGGTGAATGTTCCTGTTAGCACGAGAACTTCTCTTATTTATGCTTCCTGATGTAATAAAAAGGCTATTTTATTTTTTTCAAGACTCTGTTTTCTTTTTTCAGAGCAAACGATAATTCGTTCGAGGCCTGCTAGAGAAGCTTGATGCTAGTTTATTCTACCAGAGCAAGTCAAACTTTATATAGTATAAGGTTTTAAACTTAATTGTCTCTTTAAAATACATCTTGCTTAATATTCCTTGTGCTACGAGAGAATTCTCCTTTTTGCGCTTAATTAAAATTCCAAATTTCAAAAACAAAGGCAAAACGTAAAGCTCAGTTGAAATATATCATACAACTTCTTTTAATGCTTTTTCTATACCTAAATACAGCAGAAAATTAACACAATGTATCCACCTCTACTTGCGATATCTTAAAAACACACCCAATTGTAATTTAACACATAAACAAAGCAAATTTGAAGCATATTTACCATAGGAATAATAAAATAACTAGTGAATGAGACCTGTTCCAAAATAGAGAGATGCTGTGTAAAATCAAAATTCTTACAAAAATTATTGCACTAAAAAACTGCAAAAAATACAATAAACAAAAGTAAAAGCATTTTACATCTCTCATTATGTTATCATCAGAGAGTTGGTGCAAGCAAACGAAAAGCTGTTTCTGAATTGAAATGCACAAAAATACGAAATTAAAGTTAAATTATAAATTTAAAACAATATAAATTCATTTAAATCACTACGTGCATCCATCAGTCCAACTGTTGTAACCTGGATTGGAGACCTCATGTTATTTGAATTAAAAAGTTAGTAATAAAATGAAAGGGAACCCCAAAATTAAAAAAGCAGTGTATACAATTAAATAGAAATCAAAAATGAATTAAATGCGAAGTTTGCAAAGCAAAGCAAAAAGAAAATATATTGCAATCTGTAACAAAGCAAGTAATTTCGTCAAATTTAATAAATATTACCACTCAATTAACCCTAGAATACTAACCTGAGGAAATTTTACTCACAGAACAAAGAAATGCGTGCGCAACTTCTAAACCGTGCACACTAGCGCCACTATCACTCAGATATGCTATCTACGTTCTTTTGTCTGTAAGATGCAGTTATAACTGAATGTGAGATATTTTTTGTCTTTTAGGAAATTTAATTCTGCTTTTATATGGTGAGTAAAATCTACTCATAGTTAGTTTTAAGAGAATGTTTTTGTAGGTAATATTTACTCATGGTTAGCATAAATAGACTGTTTGTATACGTAATATTTACTCATGGTTAGTATTAAAAGACTAATTTTTATAAGATATTTGTTTTACTTTAACAGTGGAAGGAATATTTTAATTCAATTTTATTATAATTAATGTCATTTAATTCTAAACAATAAATATTATAAATATCTGTGTATTTTCAGTTGTATGTTTCCTATTTTTAGTAAAAGATGTCTAGAAAGCGAGGATTAGATATAGATGAAGCATTAAAAATTATTTTTGAGGAAGATTCTGAATTATCTTCAGCTGAACAAGATTTACTGGAATGGGAATCTGATGACTCTTTTGATGATCCACTTTATTTGCCTCAAAAAAAGGAGAAACAGTTTTTAGAAGATGATGTGAATCAAGAAGTAACCAACAATATAAAAGAAAGTGAAACGAAGGACAGTAAAAAATCATGCATTCGATCTTCAGATGATGACTCAAACTTAATTATACACAAAGTATGACTCAAACTTAATTATACACAAAGTATCTGCATTAATTACAATGAATGGCTCAGAAGTAGCTGGTGAGAAATTTTAAATGGAAAACAGCCAGAGTAATTGGAAATACAAAATTTCCGGCAAGAAATATTGTCCATGTTCAACCTGGTCCTACCTCAATTGCTCGTTCTTCTTATCAGCCAATAGACTGCTTTCAGCTATTTTTTTCTGGCGACATTTTAAACATTATTTTGAAATATACAAATGAAGAGATTGAAAGGCAACGTTTGAAGTATATGTTACAAAATAAATGTACATTATCTTCTGTTTCATTGATTGAGCTAAAGACACTTTTTGGTTTAATAATTTTAGCAGCTTCAATGCAGAATAATCATTTGTCATCTGACTTATTATTCGATAATTCTTATTGCGGCGATAGATACTTAGCAACAATGTCCAAAGTACGATTCAATTTTTTGGTAAATTGTCTGAGATTTGATTGTAAAGAGACGAGAGAAGAACGTCAGACTCAATGCAAATTTGATCCTATTTCTGAAGTTTGGAAAACGTTTTTTAAGGAATTGCCGAAAAAATTATAAACTTGGAGGATATGTAACAATAGACGAACAACTCGTTGCATTTAGAGGAAATTGTCCATTTAGGGTGTATATCCCTTCCAAAGCAGATAAATATGGAATTAAATTAGTGATGATGCATGATAATGCTACAAAATATATGATTGATGCAATACCTTGTTTGGAAAAAGGAACTGTCCCAAATAAGCAACCAGCTGCCGATTATTTCGTAAAAACATTAATTAAAACTATAAGAAATTCACACCGAAATATAACTTTGAATAACTGGTTTACAAATATACCATTAGTTCAATCACTTCTAAATGAAGATAAGTTGACTGTAACAGGTACTGTAAAAAAGAACAAAAGAGAATTTCCAGAGGAATTTGCTGATATAAAATTTTAACAAAGAGCTACTGCAACTTCGCTTTTTTTATTCCATAAAGATTTAATCGCACTATCGTATAAACCAAAAGTAGATAAATCCTGCTGCTTTTATCATCTACCCATCAAGAACCAACAATTGATGATAAAACTTTGACAGCTCTAGTTGTATGTGACTATAACAAATCAAAAGGAGCCTTTGATACTTTTGATCAAATGTGTCACCATATGAATTGTGGAAGAAAAACATGTAGATGGCCTTAATGCATTTTTTATAATATGCTAAATATGGCATGTATCAAATCCTATGTAATATATACACACAACTTCTACGCTAAACAAAATTCTGCTAAGCCATTATCAAGAATGCAGTATATGTTAAATCTACATCGACAGCTTACTAGAGAATGGCAAATAAATAGACTTAAAACTCCAACCATGCCAAAGTATCTATGTTCAATAATAAAAAATGCCATAAGTGATGAAAACGTTCATAAAGAGTACTAAGTCATACAAGAAAAAACAAACTCATCAACATGCAAAGAAAGTGATACCTGTAAAAGGACCTAAAAATATTGCTCTTCTTGCCATTATTTTAAAAGAAGGTATACTACTACTTATTGTCGTAAATGTAAAAAGCCAATATGCGGTGAACATCAGCAGAAATTCTGTTTAATTTGTTGCAATACGTTAGTGTAATTGTAATTTTCATTATTATGTTTTCCTTTTTTACTCATTAAGTATGCTTATTTAGCTGAATTTTATTGCATAGATATGTTTATAAATAAATTTTTGTGTAGCATTCAAACGTATAACATATACAAGAATTAGGTTTTATAAATATGGTGTAAATGTTTTATAAATATGTGGTGAGTAAATTTTACGCATGTTTAGTATCACTGTACTAAATGTAAGGGTTAGTATTCTAGGGTTAATGAACCTTGCAGCGCATATTTGGATTTCGTTTTGAATTGATTTTGTCTTTTGACTAATGTGTTAGTTTATATACACAGGGTGATTCAAATTGTTTTTACAAATTAAGGGCAGGGGGTGATAGTACCCACCCAGACGAACAATAATTATCATGGAATACAGGGTCGCATTTTACTGTGAGAGGCAGAAAAGAGGAATATTAGAATTCCAACTTCCTGAACTTACAACAGTGTTGGGAAAGCGAATGAACAAGAACAAAAGTTGCGCAATCAGATTTATTTTTTAGTGAAAAACTTACAGAAAGTGCTCAAAATGCCGATCACGCGTGCCGTCGTACAGTTGTCATCGGCAAAGGAGCTACCAGCGCACCCTCCCAAAGATTTCTAGTGTCGCTTTAATTTTGTCCGCGGCAACAACAATCCTCGCCACGATATCTTCAGCTGAGTCCACAGGCATCTCGTACACTAAAGATTTCATGTGCCCCCTGAAGAAAAAGTCCAGTGGGTTGAGGTCCGGGGAGCGAGGAGGAGAAGCCACAGGTCCGCCACGTCCGATCCATCGTGCGGGATATGTGGTATTCAATAAGTTACGGATCGTGTCGGAAAAATGTGCTGGGGTTTCATCGTGCAAAAACTACATGTCTGTCCGGGTGGAAAGCGGAAAAGCTAGCAGTAAACTGGGAAGAACTTGTTCCAAGAAGATAACGGTATGTCTCGCCTGTCAAACGGTTTAGCAAGATGTAAGAGCCTACTAAGTAATTATCTAGGATACCTGCCCAGATGCGGAAACTTTCTGCTGCTATTTATGGAGGGTAGTGCAGTGGGGATTGCTTTCAGACCAAACGTGTTGATTGTGCACGTTGAAAATACCTTCTCTGCTGAATTTTGCCTCATCACTAAATAATATTAATGCAGGAAATTGTGGATCGTTATTTCTCATTCCAAGCATCCTCTGCACAATGATGCCCGGCAGGCATAATCATCTGTGTCCAAAGATTGCACGTTTTGCACGTGGTAGGGGTGCATGCATTCCTCGTGTAAAATACGCCACCTGAGAAATACCCATTTTGTATGCTACCGCTCACGTACTTGTGGAAGGAGCTGCTTCAAATCTAGTTAAAACTCGCTGTTTTATTTCTGGCGTTCGTGCATTTCGTGAACGTCCTGCATTACGTTTTGAGATGACGAAAGAGCCTGTTTCTTATAGTCTTCGATCAACACTGGAAAAGTTTGAATGACTTGGAATCCGATGAGTTGGAAACCTCTTCGTACAATCGTCGTGCTTCGCGTCCATTTCCTTTTGCTTCACCTTATGTCAGGTGAATATCTACCAATTTCTTGTCCGTGTATTCCGCCATAGGATTCACGAAACGTTTCGGACGATATTATCAAGGTAATGCTTGAAGCAATGATGTTGTGGTGACACCGTTTGCTCTGATTGGCTTTCTCCGGTTTTTTTATCACTATCTGATTGGCTTTTCTCAACTAAGAACAAAATGTTCTTCTTCTCAGTGCAAATTCGCATACTGTTAATTTTTGATAGTCTTAGGAGATAGTATTCTTGTTCTTCCTCGATGCCTTTAAACTTTCCTCTTTTCTGCCTCTCACAGTGGAATGCGACCCTATGTTCCATTGTAATTTTTGCTCCTTTGGATGAGTACTATCACCCCCCTTAATTTGTAAATGCAATTTAGAATCACTCTGTATATACTGCGGCAACAACGATTCTCGCTGCGACATCTTCAGCGACTCCAGAGGCGTCTAGTGCACTAAAACTCTCATCAACCCCGAGAAGGAAACTGTCCAGTGGGTCGCTGTCAGTTGAGCAAGGAGTCTAAGCCACAGGTCTGATCCATGGTGCAAGCAATTCTGCCTCTCAGACAGGAATACAAGTTGCATGGTAAAATATTTTTATATTCAATTGTTCAATAAACCTATACACATTTGAGGCTCTCATTGAATTGGTCTCTTTTCCCTAACCGTGTTTGTTGTCCGAACACAAATAGAAACAAATTATATGAGGAAAACGTACATGTAATGTCGAAATAAAACATTTATTATCAAGGGAAAAAATTGGACTAATTACAGTCAAAAAATATTTAGAATAAAATAATGAGATAATAATAATAAAACACTGTACTAATTACATTGTAAAGCTCAAATTATTTATTGAAAAACTTGATTGTCAAATGTAAAGACTAAATAAGGGCCTGGTTCGAATGCGTGCTTAAAATGAAAATACCATTTGAGGGGAATCAAGTAAAAAATTGCTACAAATTGAGGGGTTTTGCAAAAACAAATTATAATGAAAAAACACTTCTTACCTGTAGGTGCTTCCATTCCAAAATGAATGTAGTTATGCTACGGGGTTGCCTCGCGGTAAGTCAGGGCATACAAATTCCTACGTAATTTGCGACACTGTTTTTGAGCCTACGAGCTGAGAAAGGAGGGTCCAGTTTTGTGGGGGTGAGTTGGAATTTGTTAGACGGCAGCGCCTGAAGGACTGAAAAAAGCGAGTGCTGGTAGAGATGGACAAAGTTTCGGAAATGGGAAATGTTTTGTTAGTAAAAAGTCGTCATTTTTCAGGCATTCGAGCTATAAAAACGTCTTTTAGAAAATGAAAAGACTCTTAATTAGTAAAAGTTCGGTCAGCAAATTAGATAATATTTATTTATGTATAGATATACTATCTTAATTCACTTATGTAGAATGTCAAAGATAGAGTTCTTAACAATTAACTTTCAAATATACATTGAATTCTTGTTAAAGTCATCCACGAATTGTCTCCTTTCGGTTTAAGCAAAAATTTCATATTACTTGTAAATTAAAGATTTTAATTTAAGGTAAATGCCAGCTTTTTTAAGCAAAAGAGAAATTATTTTATTGGTAATTTTATTGTATTGTAGTACATTAATATAGTGAATTTCTTCTTGTAAAAATTCTGCATCATTGTTGATTCTTTTTATCCTGTGAAATTGGAAATTAATGGTATTAATTACGACTTTTTTCGAGATGTTTGACGTCCAACTGGTCAATTTTAGCGTGTTAAATTTGAATTATTTTCGTTTATCGTAAATTTTAATTTCCATTTAATCAGTGATATTTAAGTCAAGGTACATTATGTTGTGTTGTTGAGGCCTAGTATTGTTAAGTTTTAAGTTAGAAGGATAAATATGTGCTCGTTCTATTCTGTTAAAATTATTTATTGCTGTGATGTCGTCGATATATCGAAAAATGAAGACATAATATTTAAGTTGTTCATTTTCTAGTGCTAATTGAAACTTATATTCTTGCGTGAAAAGAAAAAGTGTACAAATGTCTAAAGAACTACACTGCTGACAACCGTAAATGCAACAACTTGAAGGAAGAATGCAAATAACATGAAATTTACAACATGCATTAGCGTAGGTGTGATGTGAGCGGAGGTGACATATCACTCGTGCCTGTGGCTTTCAAGTTCGGCAGTTGTGTTTTTCTTGTGGGTTTTTCAAAAAAACCATCAATTATGCCTCATAGTAAACAGCGATCATCGTTTGATCAAGTATCCGAGTTCGACAGAGGAAGGATAGTGGCCTACCGAGAGTGCAGATTATCTTTCAGGGAAATCGGTAGTCGTGTTGCACGAAACCAAACAACTGTAATTCGGATATGTGACCGTTGGATACAGAGTGTACGACGGACCGACGTGTTCGATCGCATCCACCTCAGTGCACCACTTCACGTGATGACAGGAGCGTTGTGCGCATGGCAGTGACGGATCACTCAGTCACATCACGAATAATAGCACAGCACATTCAATCTGTAACGCATCACCCAGTGTCTGCGCGTATCATTCGACTCCGTTTACACCAGAGTGGTCTGTCCGCAAGACGTCCATTGCTTCGTCTACCCGTGATGCAGAACCACAGACGTCTCCGCTGCTAATGGGGCGATGAAAGAAGGATGTGGACAGCAGAATGGAATAAAATTGTCTTTTCTGACGAGTCACGCTTCTGCCTGCAACACCACGATGGTCGGATTCGAGTCTGGAAACACCAAGGCGAGACGATGCTGAACAGCTGCGTTATGCACCGCCATACTGGTCCTGCACTGGATAATATGGTATGGGGCGGTACTGGATATCACTCTCGCACTCTAGTAAGCATTGCGTGTACTTCAAACAGCCAGCGCTAAATCTTCGAGGTGTTGGAGCCAGTTGTCCTTCCTTACCTTCAGGGCTTGCCCATAGCCATATTTCAACAGGATTGATTGATTGATTCTGGAGCGCAGCCCCCTGTCCATCCAGCTAGAAAATCCAGCCATTAGACAAAGAAAAGGGGGCAGGCCCAAGCCAGCAACGAACAAACAGCTAACAATGAACACATCCCAAACAAGAATAAGAAAAAAAAACAACCATTCACTCAACAATGATATTATTAATTAAGATAAAATAAAATTAAGATAAAATACAAACACAAGAAGAACGAACACAAAATAAATCATATCTCCTCGTAACTTTTCCTCAAAACCTGAATAAAATATTTCAAATGTCTATTCCCATTATTTCTTTGTTATCATTTATAATCTTCATAATATCCTTTGAGTGTTTCTTTAAAATAGTTTCTAATTTATTAATATCTGTGATGTCTAAATTTCTACAGCCTGCCCTCACACTCTGTGTTAATAAGAAATTCTCCAAATAATGTGCTGCATCTCCAACAGCATTACACTTTCTGCATTTCTCATTTTCTTGTAAACCAAATCTTTTCAGGTAAAAGGGAAACCTCCCATGACCAGTAACAACTTGAATATATTCAAAGTCATTAATAAATTTTTTATCGTTAATTTTCAATACTTTTAAATAATTTTTGTTCCTATCGGATTCCCTCCACTGATTTTGCCATATTTCCATAATGTTTCTCTTCAAAATACCAATTGAGATTTTTCTTGAATCCGGAATTTTGTTATACGGAATCCCTTCACCTGAAGCAGCCTCCTTTGCCAGCATATCCGCACGCTCATTCCCCTCTACACCAATGTGGGCCTTTATCCAGTGTATATTTATTCTGTTTTTGATTTGAATTTCACTATAAAAATCTTTTATATCTAGCATAATTTTGTTGTATTCATTAGGATTTTCTAATTTCTGTAACACAGACAGGGCATCTGTATAAATATTTATTTTGTAGTTTGTAAATTTCATAGATAGTAACCATACTAATGCTTCTTTAATCGCAATTGTTTCTGCCTGAAAAACAGAATTCATTTTTGATAGTTTTATTCTTTTAGACATTATTTCGGTGCCATAAAAATATACCACAAACGCTCCTCCAACACCTCCTTCATAACCAGAACCATCTGTGAAAACATCAATCATGTCAGTATTACCGTAATTTTTATCATAATTTATACCCCGAACACTTGCCGGATGTAAATACCTGTCTGCACTTACAAAAAAGGCACCACTTTTAACAATAGAGTTTCCAATATTCAGTTCTTCTATTAGATTGTATCTTAATAAAAATTTATTATAAACAAATTGATAGTAGAGGCAAAGAGGGGGAATACCGGCCAGTATACTCAAAACTTCATTAGAAATAGTCCTAAAGGCTCTAGTAATGATAAGCAGCCAGCTTCTCTGCTAGGAATTGAGTTTATTTTTTAGTTTTACCAACTCCCCCGCCCTGGAGCCCCATATTCCAATACCATATAAAATTTTTGGTCTAATTGCATTCAAATAAATATCCCTCAAGGTGGAGCTTTTTTGTCTCAATGATTCGGAATTAAAAGTTTTCCTATAAAATCCTAATATTTTTTCAATCTCTCTATGTGTTTTTTTAAAATGTTCAATAAAAGTTAATTTCTCATCAATTAACACTCCCAAATATTCTAATTTGGTATCGAATTTAACATTTTTATCCATGAACTTTAATGCCGGCTTCCTTGTAGATTTTCCACCTCGAGGGAAAAAAACAGCTCTTGTCTTGTTTTCATTAAATTCGATTTTTTCATTGTTACTCCATTCCCTGAAAGTTCCATCTAACAATTTAAACACTTTTTCCAATTTCTCCAGTGAGACTTCATAAACGAGCGCAATTAAGTCATCTGCAAAACAATACAGGTCTATGTTATTAATTTTTTCCATCTTGTTGAGAAGCTTATTTATTATAAGACTCCAAAAGAGCGGGGCGCTGCAAGAGCCCTGTGGGCAACCCTTAGATATATTAAAACTTAACTTGATAGATCTATTTTCATTTTCATATATTATTTTCCTATTCTCCAAATAATTCTTAATTATATCAAATATTTGTTTTGAAATATTTATATTCCTTAAATCTTCCAATAATGATGGCCAAGCAATTGAATCAAATGCTCCCCGGATGTCGAACGATATTAGGGCAACGTGGTAATTTGACCGCTTATTTCTAAGATTTTCCATAATTTCAAATAGAGCCAGATCTGTCGATTTACTCTTCCTAAATCCATATTGCCTTTTATTAATTAGATCGCATTTGTCTATTGAGTACTGTAGCCTATTTGTGATCAGTTTATCTAGAAGCTTTGAATGTGTTTTCAGTAAACAAATAGGTCTGTAACTATCTCCTTTTTTTGGAATTAAAATTAATTTTCCCTGTTTCCATACTTCTGGAAAAATTTTCATATTCAGGCATTTATTGTATAATATCAAATAGAAAGAAGGGAAGGCACGAAATAATTCAATTAACAGCCACGCCCCAATACCGTCCGAACCGGGGGCAGAATTTCTACGTATTTTCCGAATAATTCCAAAAATTTCCTCTAATGTAAAGTTTGGTTCCAGCATATTATCCTCTTCTTTATAAATGTCAGAAATTGGCGGAATATCATTTCCGTCATCTAACCTCAGTACTTCTTCTATAATATTTTTATATAAATTCACCGCAGGAACAGTACCTTCATCTTCTTTTTGTTTTAATACTAAGTTTCCACTTCTTTTATTTTTTGCAATACGATAAAAGTTATCATGATATTCAAAATTTTGTTTAAACACTTTTTCTCTAAAATTTCTTTTCTCTCTTTTAATACTCTTCTTATAAATTGCAAGTTCTTTTTTATATAAAATTTTCCGTTGTATTTTTAACAGAATCGCTGATACCATTAACTTGAAAACTCTTTCTGAGTGATCTAACTCTTCTTCTTATTGTTGTGAGTTTTTCATTCCACCAGTTTGTTTCATAGTTCTTTTGATTTTTAGCTTTTACTTTCAAATATAAATTCATGTTATTCACTATAGTATTTTCCAGTTCTTCAATAATTTGATTAAATTCCTTATTAGTCTTACATCCAATAATTCTATTTTCAAATATAATAACCTCTTCCTTCAAACTATTAATCATTTTCTTCACTCTCCATGTACTTTTACTATAAAAATAAACATCCTTTCCATCAATTAGAAACTGTTCCATTTCAACTATTATATATTTATGATCGCTCAACGATTCTGTTTCCAAAATATGCATATTAATTGAATCAAATTGAGAATCTGGTGAACACAACACAAGGTCGGTCCACCCGACTCCCACTGGTGATGAAAAGGTGGGCTCAGAGTTAAAATCATTAATTAAGTTAAAATCATACTGTAAAATAAAATCATGAAGTAACGCACCTCTTTCGTCAATAATCCTTGCGCCCCAATTAAAATGTTTCGAGTTAAAATCCCCCATAATAATAAAATCTTTAAAAAGCTTATCAAATGTATTTTCTAATCTACGTAGATTGAGGCCCAAATCTTCTGACGGAGAAAAATATACAGAAATTATGCTCATTGTTTTATCTTTATATTCAGCATTAATCGCTACAACACAGTCCGAGATCGTCCCCCCTGTGTATTTCAATTCTTCATTAATAATTATAATTCCCGCTCGGCCATGAACATCATTGATAACTTTCCATTTTTTTCTTATATGTGCTACTTTATCCTCGATATAATAAGGCTTTTGCAGCGTGATGACATCAGGCCAATAACCAATAACTCGATCCAAAGCAGAGAGCTGGACTGCTGCAGCAGCACAGTAATTAGAATTTAAATTTAAAATCTTCATAGTTAAAATCCAAAAGATATAAATAATAAAACTGTATAAGTTAAAACCATCAATCATTAAAATCACACTAAATAAGATAAAAGCACAAATCCAATTGTTGAAATTTAAACTAATGTAAAATCTTTAGAAGTTAAAATTGGTTATCAAGGTACTCTCAACACAAAGTAATTTCAACAGGATAATGCGCGACCACAGTTGGCACGCATTTTCCAAGGGTTCTTCGTCAATCGGCAGATTGAATTGCTTCTCTGGTCGGCTCGCTCTCCGGCATCGATAGAAAGCATGTGGTCCATGGTTGCTGAACGATTGACCCATATTACATCCCAAGCTGACACTCCAGATCAACTTTGGCAACGTGTGGAAGCTGCCTGGTTTGCTGTACCCCAAGAACGCATCCAAAGTCTCTTTGAATTAATGCCGAGGCGTGTGGCAGCGGTGATCTCCAACGATGGCGGCTAATCTGGCTACTGATTCTGGAAGGAACCACACTTCACAGAAGTCTATTAATTTAATCATTTGATACTTGGTATCATGTTAGCTACTAAATAAATTTGTTGTGATATCTCTTGTCTGTCTTGGTGTTGCAATTTGGGTAGCCAGCAGTGTATTTCCTCCCATTGGAATTCCACTTATTTGCTTAAAAAACTTATTATCAAATAATAAATAACTATTAAACATGACTACTTGCAGGTAAAGTTTCAAATCTTCTTTCAAATTCTTTCGATTGTAATTAGTCCAATCTTTTCCCTTGATTATAAATATTTTTTTCGCCATTACATGTATGTTTTCCTCGTATAATTTGTTTCTCTTTGTGTTCGGACAAAAACGGGCAGGGTAAAGAGACCAATTCAATGAGAGCCTCGTATACGTATAGGTTTACTGAAGAATAGCATATAATTTTTTTACAATTAAAAACCACTGTGCTAATTGATGATAGAGGTCTCAGTGAGTTGATCGGCAGGAAACTCGTTTTATTGTTCAATTAACTGACTTTGTTTAAGGCTTCAGAACTCTTTTCCCCTGGCAAGTTCCCTTTGGAACTTTAAGTAATAAAGATTGACTTTGTTTTTCTCTGTGTTTGTATTTCTAAACTTTTTCTTTTACTTTTTCTGCTCCAAATGTATATTACAAAATTTGCAAGTTCATAAAAATGGAAATAGGTAGGGGGTCATGGTTCTTACGATCCTTAAGTAATTCTCTCATATATTTAATTTCCCATATTAGATGGTATAAATTTTGCAGCACTACGCGCAGATTTTTCTACTAGTTTTTCTAGTTTTTTTCTCTCAAGAATAAATAGAAAATTTGTCAACTTTCTCAATTATGATATATATATATAGATATATCTAATATAATATAATATATTGCATTTATTTTATATATAACATTATATACATATCAAATATATATTAATATATGTATATATATAATATATTGCATGTAGTTTATGTATCACATAATACATATTATATACATGCATATACATATGTATGTATGCATGTATGTATAAGTTAAAACTGAATAAATCAAAAATGTATCTTAAATCTCCAATACTATCTTAACTCTTAATTTTTATTTGAGGTTTTTCCGCTTTCTATTGTAAAATAACAAATTTCCCTGAACCACATCATTCCTAGGTTACCGCATAGTATATCTCATTTATGTAAGGTTCTGAGGAAAATAATTTACATAAGCCTTCAACCAATAATGATTTCAGAGCATTATTGATTATCCAATCAAATGGTATTGAAGAGGAAACTAACTGGCTCTGAATAAAAATTCTTTGATCAACACTTCATTTCTGCACTTCAACGTACCTAGACAGCTGCTCCTTCATATTTTAACAAAACAATGTCAAAAATGTGAATGTTCTGCAACAAGCATGATTAATTTGGCAAGTTTTTCTTACAGCATAATGTTAACTAAATAAAAGGAATATTAGTTAAATCAGCTACAACTACTTTTAATTAAATCTGGCTACACTGCAAGTTTGCTTTTCATTATGGATCTGTTATGTGTGCATCAACATATGTAATAACCGTCATCGATATTCCCAAATCATCATATATATAAAAATGAATCTTTATTTTTTTATCTTCAGTGATAAAGAAGATATTGTTATAAAATCATACGGAATACTTTTAAAAAATTCCGGCTTTTATTTAAAGAAATCATTTCAATCTTTGGATGTGACTAAAATAATTTCTCTCCGGTAACTTCTGTTAATCTTGGGGGATACACATCTTCTTCGCTGCCATCACTGTCATTTTTAAATGAAGTTCTTTACCCGCCATTTTTTTATGCATTGAATCAATTTTGTATTTTTTGTCTTTCAGCAAGTTTTTTCGAAATTTCGGCTGTCATAGCAAACTCTGCTTTTAGTGCACCACAAAGACCATAAGAGTCGTTTCTTGGGTAGCCAAATCCGATGTTAAAATTAGAATTAAAATATCCTTAAATTTATCATGTGAATTTTTGATTTTATACGGAGTGTTCATGCCATGTCATTTTGTGATGTTTAACTCTTCCGGCAAATATATTTTCTGGACCTTCTTAAGGAGTATTGAGACTTTCTCTCCTTGAGGCAACTGATAAATTCGATTATTTTCGAAAATGTTTCCTCAGGAATCTCGTGATTTCGGTTTGCTTGTTTTAATCGGCTGTCTACCAGCGCTTTTCCGACAACGGCCAAAGCTTTTCTTATTTTTTTAATCCGTTTTGTTATTATGCCGTGAAAGGAAGCAAAAGTGTTTATAAACATTCACGTCATTACATTGCCCTCCTTAGAAACAAAATAATCCGTAAGAATAAGATGCATTGTTCCAAATTCCTTCATTTCCCAAACGAGTACGTCGGCACATTATAGGCAAAAGAGTTATAAGACCGGCGAGATAATGATTTTGTGTATTAGAATTCCCAACTTTATTAGAAACTTAAAGAATTCCTTGTTTTTTTACAGTCACAAATCAAAGACAAATATTGCAAACGCTTGAAAGTATAGTCAGGTCTCAACTCATATATAATTGCTGAAATGAAAATAAAATAAAATGAAACTCATATATAACTCATATATATGAAACTCATATATATATAACTCATATATATATAACTCATATATATGAAATGAAACTCATATATAATTGCTATAAATGAAAAAAATCAATGAAATTTGAAGAAAAAAGAACAAAATAGTATAAAAATGCGATCAACCTCAATGCCACTTCTTCAGGTGAAGGAACAGTGAAATCAATTGAAATCTATCTTCCACAAAAATCCTTTTCAATTCAGTTAAGTCTTTTCACTTAAGCTTGATAGTTTAGGTTATGTTTTCAATTCTTTGGATAATGTTCTGTTTGTTTAAAGGTAAAATTTTGTTTTGAATGCTTCCCTAAATTATTTTATTATTTCACTTAGGTTTTCAATTCTTTGAAGAGAGTTCTTTTTCTTTAAAGAAAAAAAAATTAATTAGAAATTATTTTGTTTTTCCTTGCTTTGGGGAGGGGTCAGAATTTTCGTGTGAGCTATTAAAATTAAAATACATTGAAATGATTCTTCGGCTAATTCTGGATATAGAAAAGCAAGGAGTTTGTGGAAGAGAGATTTCAATTCATTTCAATATTCCTCCTCCTGACGAAGTGGCAATGAGGTTCATTGAATTCTTCTTCTATTTCGTTCTTTTTTCTTTAAATTTGATTGATTTTTTTAATTGGGGTATTGCTTGTTTAAAGTGTTTTGGTTTAACATTTTTTTAAAATTCTTCTTTGCATTTATAGGATTATCTGGTGATAATCCTATAAATGCAAAGAAGGTTTACTTATGAATTTCAATTTTGGATCTTTGTGAAAAATTGGTTCTAAATTACTTACTTGATGTCTTTTTTATATATACATACATATATATATATGTAGTATCTTCTTGCAAACTTCATAAAACACAAAACTTCTTTATATCAGACGGCACTTTTTTTTATTTACAATTTAAAACACATTAATTTTAAATACACACAATCGCATAATCCTTCATTTTACACGTCTTGAAAACAGCTCTCACGTTAGAAGTCTCGAAAGCAACTCCCACGTTAGATGGAATTCCGTTCCCTCGTCCAAGTCAGCGCCATCTGTCGTTCAACATAAGCACCACATATATATATATATATTATTACGAAATGTCCAGCAGCGGTAGGATAGCTTCCCCGGAAAGCAGGTTTAGGCTTGCCAGAAAGAGGAAAGCGAAGGCGGGGTTCCCATATTTGGTATGAAATCTCCCATTTGGAGACAAAACTAGGCATATGCCTAAGGCGGAGGGAGACTATTCTAGAATGAATTCTTACAGGTTTGGCCCAGAATATTCTCGAAAGCAAGGCAAAAGCTATATAAACTCTGCTGATATGCGGAGAGTCAGTTACGAGTCAGTCTGTCAGTGCCTATTCCATCGCGTTGATCGTCAGTCTAGTCTTGAGTTGGTCGTCGGCTGTATCGCTAGTTGTTGCATCGAGAGTTTGCATCGTTGAGGCTATCGAGTGTATCGTCTAATGCTTCGCGAGTTGTAGCGTGGGCAATCCCGAGAATACATAGAGTTCCGAGAACGACTGAACCGAGTCGGGAGAGGTACTCCGGTGCTTTGTCGTGAAGCTGTCCTCAACGTTATAACCTGATAGCCTGAAAGCTGTGCAGCTGATTGTTTCAGTGTGTTTGCCGTTTCGACGACTGTAAACGTGTTTTTGGAACTGTTCTGGGTAATACTAGCTAATACGTTGTATTTTGATACTTCATCAACTGCTGTTGTTGTTAATCACTCCAAATCCACGAAACCGTAAAAGAAAAATGTAACAATATGTATGCAGAGAAACTTCAGTTACTACGGAACCAGACTCTAGATACCCTTCAGGTGTTTACCTTTTTAAATTCAAGAGCTAGCAAGTAGATGAAAAATCACTCACATAAAGTAGATTAGCAAACATGCGACGGATTACATTCTCCCCCTATTTACACTATACCTTGTTTGCCTTCTATTAATAGCTGAAGAAGCAGAAGTTCGACAAAGGAATTAAATATAATGAGTTATATGAAACCCTTCAATGCTTAAGTAAAATATTCTCAATTTTCATAAAACTGTTAAAAACGGTAAATCAACAAAATGAAGAGACAGCGATATAAATAAAATTTAAAAACACACAGAGGGAATATATACAAATATACATATACACATATGTAAGATAGAGTAAAATTTATTACCCATGCACTGTACTATTTTTTACCTACTTACCAAAAAAATTGCCAGATTACCAGAAAACATATTGTGTAAAATATTCGAAATGTGTATTCTGCATTCAAGAAAAAGGAATTCCCAACATCTAATCCAAAGCTGCAAATTTAATCTATATTGCATCTGAAAACGAAACTAGATTTCATATATAAATGCAACAACAGAATTTGCCAAATAATGAGGTAAATCTAACAAAATCGAAGAAAGAATCTTTTTCTGAAGGATTAATTCAAGAATAAATTCGAGTATTTGCAATAGATAGGAAATGTTCGTATATGTGTTAAAACAGAGTTCGTTTAAATAATTCATCTTTTCTAGATTTATAAAAATAAAATGACATTTACTTCTATTGTAAGGTAGCTTGTATTCTCAAATAACCTATCGATTGAATATGAACTCAGCTGTGTAGGATTTATTACATGAGCCCTTGAATCTGTAATATGCATGTTCTATCGTGGCTTTCCTTGGATTACGTAGATGATAGGCAAAGAAATCCAATAATGCCTCATTTATCACGTAGTTTAATAACATTTTCCTCTCAGAAAATGAAATAGAGCATAACAAAAACATATTTTTCTGAACCGCCTTCTGAATATTTGCATTAAAACCAAGCGCAGGTATTAAAAATGGCTCCCAGTTCGAGTTAGTTATTCTTGTAAATTTTTGAGTTTGCAAGATGTGATAATAAATAACCTTAACTACAGTTTTGCGTGTGGTTCTGAATTTATATTCGGTTGCAGTGTACTTTGAATTTCAAATTGTTTTAGAAATAAATTTATCCTGGCAAATATATACATGCAATCTCTTCAGATCTGCAAAGCAAAAATGAGCTTAGGAAATGATGATTTTGTTATCATAGCGAAATTGTTCAAAGTTTTAAAATAATAGTTACTCAGAAATACACAAATAAAAAAATCTCATCAAATATAACATAAATTTTGCTTGATACATACTTATCTTTATATTTCTATCCATTCAGATGCGAGGAACGTGTTTGGAAGAAAATCAATCACTTTGTGGTAAAATATATGTTTAAGAGTGAGAGTCTTGAAAACCTAACTTTGAGTTTACCTGGAATTGAGCACGAAACCCTCCAATTAACCTCCCTGATGGAATGTATTTATAATGTGAAAAACATAAAACTTTAGATTTATTTCAAAATGGTAAAGCCCACAAGACCTTTACGATGGAGCGATGCCTTCGTGGAGGACATTCTAAGTGCCAGTGGCACGTATCCACGCTATTCAAGGGGAAATTATGTGGCACAAGGCGGAAATGACGAAAACGCACATTTAGCCAATCCATTTGCCTGGAATCAGCCAAGATCGTACTACTAGTGTTCAGCAACTTAACTGCTCGGCCGCTTGTAGGGACAGGAAGATCTTTGCATTACTCTAAACTTTTTCATAATTTATAGGAGTTATCATGAATAAAATAAGTGAATATTCTGTAAAAATATTTCCCATATGATATAATGTCGTAGAATGGTTATTTTTTCATGTGTCACTGTGTAAGGTTTTAGTTAAACTAACCAAGTTTATTTTAATTTAAATCTTTTCTATCTCCTCTCTGCTTCAACTTCCTGTCAGAAGAAGCGCGCGTTTTTAGCTTATGCTAATTTTTGAAGTTCAGCCAAGCACTATTTAAGCCAGAGGTAGAAACCTCTCGGTGTGTGAGAGCTTTGCCTCAGATCACGGTCACGCCACTCAACGTTCGCCTGACCAGCTAGCAGTTTAAATTTATAAGCCATAGTGCTTACTACGTGATTGCATTGTAAAATAAATTAAAGTGCGGTAGTATTTAGTATATCTTGCTACGCACCCTTTTAGATAGAGGCCAACTTCCGCGAATTGCTCTGCGAAGCAAAGTTTAATTTAAGTTCTATTTTAATTTATTTAAATTTATTTGATTGTTAAGTTCGACCAAAGTGTGGTCTGTTACGTTCTGTATCTCTCCCGAATTGGGAGGTTTGTATTTAATAGTGATTGAATAAAAGAGGATTTCAAATCCCTTCACGTGCAGTTATTCTCCAGCCCAGCAGTTACATCAGAACATAGCGCACCTTCCGCTCCCTGTTCCAGTTCAGGACTTAGAACGTAAGGTTAAGAACCCTTTACAGAGTTTACAATGCTTCCAAAACGGATACACAGAACACAAAGTCCTGACAACTGTAACACCTATCATGGATTCTGCTTAAATTAGCTAGCTCGATTTCAACCATCTCAAGATGTTATATGAAATATAAGTATGACAGTAGAATCTCTACACTCTAAACGAAAGTGTATCATGAATTTGATAGCTTTAAATTTATCTTATCTCACCGCTTGTAAGGGTTAAAATATAAATACATAGCATAAATTTAACAGTCACCTGGAACTGGTGTAAAAAGGTTTCTTTCAACCTACTATAAATTCAAAACACTCAGTCTAATTTTAGCAGCAGCTACAAGTTCCAGCTAAATTACGGCATAAATTCAAACCTTATCAAAGCCGAATTTATCCTTTCTGTACAATGGTCTACTTTAAGACAAACGGTGGTGTCGCAGAAAAGAGAGCGAAACTTTGCACAACAAAGCAGCGATGACAAGAAGGCCAATATTCCCATACTTACCTACGCGTAATTCTTATAACTTTATAATAAAACTGCTTGTCACTCATTTCTACATAAATTCTGGAATGAATGAACCTCATAACAAATTGAAGAAAGTAGAAAAGATGTAAATTAACTGACATCTTGTTAGCGTAACTTAAACATATATATATATATATATGTCGCATCACTACATAATTTGATTATATGAGTAAAACGTTGGCAGACACGTACGATGCGTTACCGTACATTTCATAATCTTTCCCAATTTATGTCTAATTTATGCTTCAGTGCTCGCTTTATTGTAGAGGAATGAAATATAGGAAAACAATTAAGGTATCAGACATCCACGTTGAACAAATCGAGACGAGCTTTATCTAAATATTTCGAGTTTTTTACGCGTAATAATTTTCCTTTCTAACCTGTTCTATTTCCTTTTTGTTAAAACAGTTGTCGAATTTCATTATGAACTGATAATATCCTCTATTTGTTTTAAGGAGTGAATTGATAATTATTTGATTGCATTTTGGTTTTTGAATTTATTTGGCAACTTAGTAACATTTATGTACATTTTACCTTATTCGAACTGCGACTACTTTTTACATCTATAAGCCTTCAGTTCGTATATAAAGTGGCAGTTTATGTAACATTAAATAGATCAACACCTAAATTGTGAAATGGGCTAAATACCAACAGGGATATATGCTAATTAAAACGAGAAATCATCCGATTCAGAAACCTAGGTATAGAGAATCTCTTGAACAATCTTTACTCTTTCAGGTATATGTGTTACTTAAACTGAAAATACACTCATGTCCATAAATTAAGGATAATGCCAGCTCCGTCAAATAAAGATTCATAAACAAACCAAACGCGCAATTCATCGGCCAAGCAGGTTACACACATGTCGTATGGAATTCAAGTCTAGTGAGAATGCTGGCCATTCCATACGTGTGATATCCTCATATTGAAGACATTTCTTTACTATGTTTGCACGATGAGAACGGACGTTATTCTCCATAAACACAAATTCTACCATGGTACCCTTAAACAAATTTATATGTTGTTCCACAATGATGTCCCAAAACCTTTTGCCTGTCATAGTTCCAATCTGAACATGTAGATTTGTTCTGGAGCCCAGTGTAATTCCAACCCAAACGAGCAATCTTCTACCACCGTAACGGTGTCGTTCATTAATGTTGTTTTGATGGTAGCGAGTGGATCAATGATGTTGTCTTGATGGTAGCGGTAGGATTTCTCCATATGAACGTCCTACGTGAATCAGACTACAAGCTAAACCGGGACTCGTCGGAAAACATTGCACAAGCCCGCCGTGATGATGTCCACATTGCATGTTCTCTACTGAGTTGTCGTGAGCGGAACACATCTGACAGGCCTGCAAGCATATAGACCAATCTGTCTCAAAGGTCTGTACACAATTTGCCTTCAAACTGTCGTACCCGTGTCTGAAGATAACTGACGAGACAGGTCTGAGGCTGTGCTTAGTTTGGCAGTTACTAACAAATACTGGTCGCCATTCGGCGTTGTAACTCAGGAGGCGACCTGCAATGCAACGTCTACTGACATTCCTATCATTTTGGAGTCGTTGTTTTTCACTTAGAGAGGTGACAACTAGAAATGACATTTTGGTCTATTCCAGGTTCCTCGGATTATTCTATCGGAATACTCCCACATTCCAGGTAGCTGATAATTCTACCACGTAAAAAATTATTCACATGCATCCTTTGTGTCATAACTATTCGGTTATGGCGCTGAGTGGCTTACAAAAAGATTGTAAACAATTTTACTTCTTTGCTACCATTCCTTATATATACTTCTGTTACACTCTCGTCATTGTGATATACTATCACCGTCATCTGATGACTTCCTATAATTTGCATGTGTGCAGTAATTCTACAGGTGAAATTTTTATTTTAGAGTTCGATTTCCGTGTGATTCTGAATTATGCTTAATTTATGGGTATGAGTGCATTTGGAGAAATTTTAGAGTAAGTCAAAAATCTGCATTTAAATAATATTCCGAATTCCATGTACCTGATGATTTCAGTAATCTTCTTTTACTGGACCAATTTACGGAATTTTTTTATTCTTAACGACATATTTTCAAATGCGAAATATCGCACTGATTTAACTTACTTATTAAAGCAGTAAGGCATATTAGACGATCTCGTATTATTGATTATAAAAGAGTGAGATAGTTTGGTTTCCTAAAAAAAAGACAATTTTACAACGATTCGCTTTTTCTAAAATCAATTTAATGAATTTAATTTTTCCAGACATCAAATAGGGACCATAAATGCAAGGTAGTGTAATGAAAACAGAAAAGAAATAAAAAAATATTTTGGAGACAATATAGATTTTAGTTTAAATGTTTCACTTGAATAATCAGAGGCGTTAGACAGCTTCAAACATAAGTGTTAAACTTATCATAATGCCATTAATTCAAAGCTAGAAAGTTAAAAATCATTTTACTGTTGAATACCCGTTTATGTTTGAACTATTAAAAGGAAAAAAATGAGAACACGTGAACTAAAACGCATTCTTTAATTGGAAGATGAACAAAATTTACGAACAATAAATGTTATACTTGGTATTCGTTTCTGTAGAAACGTTTTCAAGCTGATAATTAAACGGAAATTTTTATGATCATTATTAATATATTTAGTCACGTTTCATTTCATTATAGATAAATATCGATCCCAATGCATTACCCAAATGCCTGCATTATGTTTCATTCACACAGGATAAATAAACCGCGACAAAATAATTTTCATTTCCAAAAACTCTTTTACAAATGCAATCTTTATAATAACAAAATTCTTCTACAAAATTATGAAAAAAATTTAAATTTCACACAGAGAGAAACGCTTTCATTGCTAACTGATACCAAGACACTCTGACAAATAATATTAACTAACAGAAGAAGTTTCTAAAATATCTAACTCTGAGAATAAGATCAGCTATCGTCTTTCAAAAATGACTCTGAATCATTTGACTTGAAAGATTTCAGTCATTAATATAAAGCAGAATTCATTAACTTTCTTAAGAGATCGCTTAGCGTAACGTTTGGAAATTAAATTCATTATCTCAGTTTCTATCTTCCCGGAAAATGCAAATTATTCGCAGAGTTTTCGCTTCTTGTTTAAGACTTCATTATTCTCTATTTCTTCCAAAATTAGAAATATTTTCTCTTAAAAATTTTGCGTATGAAAAGAATTTAAAGCTGAAAGGAAATGTTGGTTTAAATATATAGCCTGTATAGGTACAGTTTTGAGATCGAATTTATAAACTGTACAGTCAAAACGTTACAGCTATTAAAGCGAAATACATTTTTCGATGTTTATAGTTATTCTGTAAACAGGTAACAACAATAGTAGTACATAGTTAAATAAGTTCTTCATATCATATTATAAATAGACTCTTATAAATGTCATTTATATAATTTAAGACTTTATTTAAAGTCTTTTGTTTTCAATTTTTCAGTGCCGGATACTTGTCACCACTAAGGCCAGAAGTGGTGGCCATTTTGTTGTGGAGTCACGTAACAGACGACCCCTGCTATAAAAGGGACAGACAACTTTACATCAATGTCCTCTTCGGGATTCGAACCCTGGCTCTTTGGTAACGCAGTCAGTTTCCCCTAACGACCATACCGTCTGGGCGGCTTTTAAAGTCTTAGATTGTCTATATTCTTTCGTTTTAGTGTTCCATGAAAAAGGTTATAAACGAGCATGCCAGTGCTAAGAAAAAGTTGAACTTTAACCTCTTAAATGGTAGCTCAATGAAATAAATTTCGTTCTGCAGTGTAAGCAATCACAGAAAAGTGCGTCTGAAACCTTTTGTCGTTTGCTTCAAATGTGGTTATTTTCCCTGACTGACGCTGTGATCCCTTTCTCTACGAAGAAGGGAGCCTTTTGTAGTTAACCGAAACCCTGCGATGTCAGCATCTAAGTAACTTCTAAAGCATCGTAAGTATCCGAAGAAGAAACAGGCCCTTTTGTTTTTCAGAAATTCCTGAAATTGAAACTTCCTGTGGTTACTTCTTTGGCAACGCTAACTGTCACTTTTTATGGAGGTAAAAAGTAAGTTTATTCTTACCTCCATGTCACTTTCACGGGGTAAAGAAAAATATGCTTTGCAGTGAAAACTGAAGGCATTTACTTCGAGCGTTTGGGTCAACCTTACGTGAAACGTTTGAGGACACTGAGTATACTTGGACGAATCACCGCGTCATAAATTTCTCATCTCAAGAAATCTCGGGCAAATCAGGAAAAGGCTTTAAGGGAGGGGGGAAAGAGCATTAAGTGTACTCATTTTTAAGAGACATAAAATGTAGCTGCAGTAATTATATCTGAATATACCCCCAAAATATTTCGCTTCAGTTAAATTTCGAAACACTAAAACCTGAGAAAACACATTCCAAAATGGACGTTTACAATACACAAATAGCTTTGGGGATCTGATAATTATAGAATTCATCACAACCTTCGCACAGGGTAGAAACCGGCACTTTCAGTTAGCGAATCCATGCGTTGATGGATACACCGCAAAAACACGAAGAAAGTATCTTAAAAGAACGGCAAAATTTCTTCTAATTTTAAAGTAAAATGCTGTTAATAAATAAAGACTAGTTCAAGTCCTAAAATACTTCTCTTAATTTGAACAGCAAAAACCCTTTTGATGCAGTTCATTTATTCGTCAGATTACTAATTACTTTGGGGGAATTGGAGAAGAGGATTATTTTGAAGGAAGTATAATAAATTTTGACTAACTTTTCGAGACGTTGTGTTTTATGCAACCATTCCCGTTGCTTTTTAGTCAATTTTCTTAACAAAACCCCTCTACGGAGATATTCATTCCTAGGCAGACAGCTTTCGTGTAGATTGTCGTGATCCAATAATCACTGAGATCTCTTGTAGAGATTTCTATTTATTTTAAATAACCAGTTAATTTTAATTTAATTTTAAGTTTAGAAAAAGGGAGGGTCCTGGAAATTGCTGTGCGTGCTTATACGCAAACTTCTGTTTAGCAGTTACTGCTCGTTTGACGTGGCTTAAACGCTTTTATCTTGCTGCCACTAGACTCATTTACGCGCTGTAGGCTGCATGATTATATGAGCCCTGTAGTGTAATTCTGCTATCTGTGAACATCTTAAATTCTTAAGTTTGATTCTACTGTTTCAGTTACCGCCCAAGTTGAGGCGTAGCATCTTAGCGTCAAGTTGACGCATTGTAAATAAGTTAAAGAGTTTAATAAAGGACAGTTTTAACCCTTCCTCAGCGCAATCCCTATTTCTCAAGATTCTACACAATAGAACTTCTAATTCGAATCCAATGGCCAATAATCAGGACAGGCAATCATCCCTACAAGAGACAGAAGTCGTACACCCGATGGTGACAAGCCCATTGGATGGATTTGGCTTTTTAACATAGACGACGCGAGCAGCTATCAAGCCAGCAGTGGTGTTCGATGGTAAAAACTCCGTCACTTTATTCCTTAGATCGCTTGAGACACACTTTCAGTTGTATGCGGTTCCCGAAAGGCAAAACGTGTTATGTAATACATACTTAGCTACTTCAG
This sequence comes from Stegodyphus mimosarum, assembly GCA_000611955.2. Taxonomy (NCBI): domain Eukaryota; kingdom Metazoa; phylum Arthropoda; class Arachnida; order Araneae; family Eresidae; genus Stegodyphus; species Stegodyphus mimosarum. The sequence goes on from KK120477.1 coordinate 55,434, forward strand.
TTATTGAATTTAAAATATCTTAATTGTAATGATTTATCTTAATTCCGTTTTCAGACTTAAAAGTTATTAATTTGTTTTTATTTTGTTGTTGATCTTAAATTTCTTTGCCTTCTTGAAAAGTAATTGTTGTCATTCATTTTTTTGACAGTTTTAGTTAACTCTGACTTTAAGTTGCTTGAGTAATTAATTTTTTTCTGTTTCCTTAAGGTAGTTTGGTTAACTATTTAAATTTTTGTTTAGTTAATACTTATTCTTAACTTGTTTGCTTAATGTTTAACTTCTTATTAAGTTGACCCTTAAGGTCAATTTTTTTAAAAAACACTTTTAAAATTTTGCCTTACACAAGTTTGTGTTAAAGTTTTAATTAAGTTTTGTTAATGTACCCCTTTTCTGCTAAGCTGGGATCCATATTTTCTGACTATGGTGGTCGTGTTTGGTGTTGTAAAAAACATAAAATTTTTTCTATGTGATTATTATATTTTGATTGTAGAAATTTTCTTCGGTCTTTTATTAAATTAGTATTTAAAAACAAATCCTTAATTCTTTTCGAAAAACTTCCTACGTTGCCTTTTGGGAAATCAAGGTTTATGACTTTGTTTTGACGCTTGCTCGCTCTGCCAGACAGTGGTCTGGGAAATATCTTTCATCAAGTGAGAAATCTGCACCCTGCTGGATCAGCTTGTTTTGTATGCAACTACGCCACGGCAAGGTTGAGGGGTCGGGGTGATTCATTTCCTTGCAGGCGTTCACCATGCTAAAATGGGACCCTGGTCGAGACTAGCTTCTGCTGACAGGTTGATGACCTTGGAGGATCGGCGATTATTCGCCAAGATCCAGCGTACCAACTCCCTTGCTTCACCTTCCGGTGTGGTTTCATCCCTTCGGGTTCCCATGCACTTGGCTTGTTTTGTACCATCTCGGATCGCCAAACGAGTGATTGGCGAAAGGAAGAAAAGACGTGCAGCGATCGAAGAGGAGGAGACCGCGGAAGGAAAATTTTGCTGAAGGCTGCTCAGACCAGAAAACTATCGCTTCGTCCCGAATAGCTGTCTACGTTAACAGTGAAAAGATGTCGGAAGAATTGGAAGAGAGGAAACCACCGATGGTCGACAACACAGGAAGGAGGGAGCCCATATAAAAAGGGGCGGATGGCTCAAGAAAAATTACCACTACTAACTTGTTTTTATCCCTTCTAGAATTTACGGATGAAAATTTTTGTTGTAATCTACTGCCTCGATAGTGTCTCCACTTAACTACTTCAAGACAATGGCCGCGTCTTGGTGATTTTCATACGGGGTACCCCCTTTGAGAGGTAATGTTTTCTCAATTAGTAATCGCCGCCACCTCCACCACTTAATGTATATTGTTACTAGCTCTGTTTACCTTTAATAAATGCAATATTTAATTTAACTTAACTTGTAATGTTACACTTAGAACACTGTACCCTATAAATTTAATTAAAACTTGAACGGGTTGTTATATTATATATATTTAAACACAACGCAATGTTAATTCCTTCTGTTGGAGTATTATCTGGTACTATTTACTGTTAATTTTGAACACACATGTTTTAAAGTCTAAATGTTGTTTTATCTTGTATGTCACAAAAAGTTTACAGCCAATGCGGTATTTGTTATAGTCATGTGATTTAGAGATGTTATTCTAATTTTGACTTTCATGTGTTATTGAATATTGAAAACTTAAAACCTTAAACTAGTAAAAAACTCCAACTACCATCACCTCCAGTGCCCTCCGAGGACAGGCGGAGTCTTGGTTGAAAGGGATCGGAAAATTCTTGCTCGGGGAAGTCGAAAGCCTCACCTACAATTTTGAGAATTTCAAAGCGGGACTCCTGAAGGCCTTTTTGATCGTGAAATATCGTACGAAGCTGGATGCCGAAATCTACAACTTTTATCAAAGGAAAATTGAACATCTTGCCGAGTTTAATCTTCTTAAATTCAAACTAGTGACTATGATATATGAAAGAAAGCCCGATAATGAAGTAATTGAAATTATATTACCACGATTATTACCCTCATTGCAAGATTTCGTGGAGCTGAGAAACCCACGAACGCTGGAAGAATTATTCGAATCAGCCGTGGAGTTTCAGAACCGGCGGATAACGAAAAATTCGAGATTTCCTACCCAAGGTTACTATAAGCTCTTCTCCCGACAGCCGGCAGCAGATAGAAGCAAATACAGTGGAGGAAAACGGTTTCTTTCCAGGACGTCAACAAGCAAGAATGAAAACTGTAAAGCCAAAGTCCGACAGAGTACCCAGCAAACATCAGGAAGAAAAAGAATTTAAACGAATAGAAGGGGCCTGAGAAATTGAGGGTTCAGACCCCGTGTGCATCGCAAAATCCCTCTAAGTTGTATGTAAATAACGTGGTAGTCAAGAATTCCCAAATACCGGTAATTCAGGTTCTTTTAAACGACGTACCCGTAGAAGCACTTGTGGACATCGGCGCGGATGGAAAGTTTTTAAGCCAAAAATTCTAGTACAGAACTTTCCGGAGAATAAGATTGTTTAAAAATTGTAGCACAGAAATTGTTGCCCCACAAGGGAAAGTTTGTGAATGTGTCGACAAGCTATCGCTGAACTTCAGGTAAAAAACGAAGTTTTGAAAGTGTTATTTTTTGCTGTGAAAAATTCGCAAAACCATGTCATTTTAGGTACAGAGTTTCTCAGGTCGGCAAACGACACAATAAACGTTCCAGAAAATTCTATTTTCTTGGATTATGATGCCAAAGGTGGTGGAAAAAGTAAATGTTTCAGACATCCATTTCCAACATCTAAAACAAGATGAAAACGCCAAGCTGGAACAACTCGTAAGTAGATTTAATACGTTATTTTCTGACAAGCCAGGGAATACAAAAATTGTCACCCATGCGATAGAAATAAAATCAAGCGAACCTTGTAAAGGAAAACCTTACCGTTATGATAAGGAAAACGAGGCAATAATAGAACACCACATAAAACAAATGTTAATGGGTAAAATAATTATTCCCATCAATAGTGAATATGCTAGCCCAGTTGTACTATGCAGAAAGAGAAATAACTTGCCCTCTTCGGATCCAAAACTTACTGTTTTGCGATCGATTACAGAAAACTTAATAGCATGACTAAATTCCCTGTTTACCCTTTATCTGTAATAGAAGAAACAATACGAAAATTAGGTCTACAAAATATACGACCACTCTTGATCTTACTTGAGGCTACTTTCAATTACCCATGAAACCAGAAGATGGAACGTTTTCTCGCTCTTGAACATAAAACAGCGTTTATTACAAAATTAGGTACTTATGCATTTTTACGGATGCCGTTTGGACTTTGCGGAGACCCATCAACTTTTCAAAGCGCTATGGACATAATTTTACGCCCCGTCCTAGGAAAATCCACTCTAATTTTTTCTCGATGACGTTATCATAACTAGTGACACAATTGAAGAACACGTGGAAGACCTCCGAAGTTTTTTCGTCATTAAAAGAAGCAGGTTTATCTATTAATGCCGCAAAATGCAACCAAGGAATTGTGATATTTAGAATACAAAATTTCAGCTAAAGGCATCGAAATTGAGGATACTAAAATAAAAGCAATTAAAAATTATCCTCCGCCAAATACTGCGAAAAAACTTCTATCCTTTATTGGCATGTGCTCACATTATCGTTCGTTTATCCAAAATTTTGCTGATATTGTTGAACCTTTGTTAGTGTTAAAACGAAAGAAATCCAAGTTTGCATGGACAGCGGAGGCAAACACTGCTTTCGAAAAATTGAAAACAGCTCTAATTAATGCCCCAGTGTTAAAATTCGCGGAAGGGGAAGAGAACTTGGAGATCGCGGCGGAGGCATCAGATTACGCAGTGGGTGCAGTTTTAACTCAAAAAGGGCACCCCTTGGCATTTTTCAGCAAAACGTTGGGTCAGATAAAAAAGAGCTACATAGTACAGAATGGGAAATATTAGCAGTGTTAATGGCAGTTCAGGAGTTTAGGGTCTACTTTAGAAAAGCTCCAGTTACAATCTACTCTGATCATGCGGCCGTAGGTAGATTATATTCTTGAAAGAGTTTAACTCCTTGATTAATTAGGTGGGCCTTAAAGTTACAAGAATACAACTCAATAATTAAGCACACTCCCGGCAAGGAAAATACAGTGGCCGACGCCTTGTCAAGAATTAAACTGGATGAAAATGGGAATCAAATAAAATGTGCTATGTTAACTTCTAAAGTTTTAGATTCCCGTGAAGCAATTATAGCTGAATTGCCGAAGGATCCCGATTTCGGTGATATCTATGCTTATTTAAAGGATCCAGATAATTTTGAACATGTAGATCTTGCTGCAATTAGAAATAGGGTCCGAAATTACGAGATCATAGATAATCTGTTGTTCTATACTAATTCAACAAAAGAAAACCACGAACTCAAACCAGCCATCCCCGCCCCACTACGGTTGAGTAATTTGCAGGAACTTCATGATAGCCCCACAGCGGGTCATTTGGGAATAAGGAAACCGGTACGTAGAGTACGCGAAGCGGTATATTTTCCGCAACTACAGAAGATAGTATCAGCGTATGTCAGGTCCTGTAAGTTATATAAGTTAATTAACGACGTTAATTATAGCCCGGCCGGGTATCTAAATAGTATTCGCGCTTATTTTCCTAACGAGATCCTCGGAATAGCCTTTCTTAGCCCTTTTCTCCAAAGCGAATTAAATAAAACCGATATCTTTTGGTAATTGGTAGACAATTTTTCTATGTGGGTAGAAATAATTCCTTTAAAGCGAGCGGCAGCTTAAATAGTGGCAGATGCGTTCTTACATAAGTATATTTTAAAATACGGTGCGCCGTTAAATGTAATAAGCGATAATGGTACGCAATTTGTTAGTCAAATTTTAGAGAACCTGTCTTGACATACTGCATATGATAATGGTCCCCTACAGACCACAAGCAAACATCGCGGAAAGAGTTAATAAAAACATTGTTAAAATAATTAGAAGTTATGTTAAAAATTATCACAAGCGCTGGGATGGCTGCGTTGATGAACTAGCCTATGCTTTAAAAACTGCCAAGCGTGATACAACGGGTAAAACGCCCGCTGAATTATTTCTGTGTAGGAAGATGTTTTTCCTTTAGACAAACTTTTTTTGTTCAAGAGCGAGAACCAGAATTTAAGCAGGCATATATACAAAAGCTGAGTGATGAAACGTTGAAAAATTCCGATGTAGCAAGAAAGCGGCAGAAAATTTACTGCGATAAGAAACACCGCGAATCAGATTTTAAAGTTGGGGATAAGGTGTTGAAGAAAATTCAATTTCTCTAGTGCACCTGAAAACGTGGTATCAAAATTCGCTCATACATTTGGAGAACCTTATGTACTACAGCAGATCGTTGGGGCTGTGCGCAGATACTTCAAGGTGGTGGCGGGCTAAAATTTTACCACAAACAAGACCACCCGCCTGCCGGAAAGTTGGAAAGAACCAGTCTGCCGGACAGTAAAAAGAAAAGACAAGATCTACCGCCAGTATATCCGAAGAGACCACTCATTAGAAAGGAAAAAAGGAAAAATCAATTCCCACCAGAGGACAGGAAGCACAGACGGAAAGGTTCATTGATGAACCAGATAGCATGGACAGATATCTGCAAGAAACGTATTTCCGAATACCAAGCTTAAAAAAAACAAAGATAAGTGAATTTTTCTATAAAACTTTTCTGTTCAGTAAAATTGCATGAAAATATTTAATACGAAGTTACATGATAAAAGCTGTTGCCTCGATTGAAGACTAAAGTTATTTCAGGTTTGATTGGCGAAAGGACTCTCCGCCGACACTCTAGTTAATTTTCATGTTTATTAGCTCGTGGAGAACTTAGAAATGAATTTAGGGTGTGTCTAAGAAGTTTGTTATGCGCTAACAGTCAATGTGCGTTTAGGTGGAGATTTTGTCCGCTATAACATAAGACACTTGCGTTTTCACACCACACATTGTAGAGAGCCAAAAGGAGATTAAAGTTTCAATTTTAAGCATGAATGTGAATCGAATAACTATGGCATGAAAAACAGAATTGTTCGGAAAATCTGAAAAAGCTACGCTAAATAAAGGCTAGAACTTAATAAAAGACTGTACTGTGAATTTTACATGTTATTTAGAAACATGTATTCATAAGTTTTCCTTCCAAATGACTGAAAGAAGTTGACTGAACCCCAATTTAAAGATAAGAACAGATGTCCAGCAGAACTATGAAGACAAAATTTTTGTCTTTAACCATTTAAATTTTAGTATTTTGAATGGAAACGGGGCTCAAATCTTGTCAGTTGTAGAATTTATCAGTTTGTAACAGGTCTTTAAGGACCTTTAACCAAGTCTGTTAAATTCTCTCATGGACAAATGCAGGGATTTATATTTATTTTAAATAACCAGTTAATTTTAAGTTACTTTCCCATAAGCCTTCATTCCCCATATTATTTAATATTTAAATATGTGCCATAATATTTAAATTTGGTAGTCCGTGTAAGAAATGCAAATTCTACCATTCTCTGTCGAGCGTTGCAGTAGAAAAAGGGAGAGTCCGGGAAATTGCTGTGCGTGCTTACACGCAAACTTCTGTTTAGCAGTTACTGCTGGTTTGACGTAACTTAAGCACTATTATCTTGCTGCCACTAGACTCATTTGCGCGATGTAGGCTACAGGATTATATGAGCCCTGTAGTGTAATTCTACTATTTGTGAACATCTTAAATTCTTAAATTTGATTCTACTGTTTCAGTTACCGCCCAAGTTGAGGCGTAGAATGTTAGCGTCAAGTTCACGCATTGTAAATAAGTTAAAGAATTTAATAAAGGGCAGTTTTAACCCTTCCTCAGTGCAATCACTATTTCTCAAGATTCTACACAACAGAAGGACAGTAGAACTTTACACTCTTCCCACGAAAATCATATCCGCTGCTTGTCAGTTTATTCCGCAACATCACAGACTAGGTATTGCCACCTATGATATCCATTTTGAACATCTCTGACACAAATGACAGCAAACTTGATGTAAACGAGTAATTGCAAAAGTAATACATAGTTAAATAAGTTCTTCATATCATATTCCTTGATGTTTATAACTTGATTAATACTTGATTTTTATAACATTTCAAATATTGACATTAAAATAACATAAACCATTTTTGTATAAATGTAGGAGAGGATGGCTGCGAGGCCGAAATTGGGACATCAGTTTGACCTCCACTGTTAGTGAGTATATTGTCCTTCGTCTTCTTTCTGATCCGTGCCTAATAGTGCCCGAGTTGCTGCAGCGCTGAGCACTGGTTGTCCGTGTTCAAATCCCAGGAAATCAGCTGACTACATTGATGTTTAAGTCGATTTTCTCATGTGTAAACAGAATACGAGCCAAGTTCTTGTTCCTACGCAAAGACATCTCTCCTGTTACGCAAACAGCCCTCGAGTGCTTTTCTAAAATCTTATAAATCCAGTCCAGAATTTCGCTGATCCTCCTATACTACGCAGTGAGAAATTTTCTCAGTGAATAAACAGATTAAAATTTGAATTCGTTCAATTGCTTCTTCACAAATACGTGTGCACAGCCACTGAAGTAAAGAATAATATATGTACATATACACAGTCCAGTCACATTAATGTAACCACCACGTACTTTCCATGTCAGAGTTAAATAACCAATCACAGAAGGCAGGTGGCAGCACAGTGCAGTTGAGCGTATATAAAGGGTGTGTGAGGGCTTCGGAAAACATTTCAATCGTTGGCGTAATGCAGAAACGAAGCGATTTATCCGACTTCCAAAAGGGCATGATCATTGGCTTTCGGGTCAAGGGTGGAAGCATTTCCGAAACGGCTGAGTTTGTGAACTGTTCGCGTGCCGCCGTGGTAAAAGTGTACCGTGCATGGCAAAATGGGACTGTCCAAAATCAGCGACGTGGCAAATGTGGTGCACCACGGGCCATAGATGACAGAGGCGAACGACGGTTGCGGAGATGCGTTCGGGCAGATAGACGGGCTACCGTTGAGCAACTGACCACCAAAATGAACCAAGGGGCTACCAAAAGTGTCTCCCAAAGTACTATTCAGCGAACATTGCTGCGTCTGGGCCTCCGAAGCAGACGCCTGGTTCGTGCACCTATGCTGACTGCTGTTCATCGACGGCGAAGGCTAGAATTTGCACGCCAGTACAGCAGCTGGACGTCCACTGAGTGGCGACAGGTTGCGTTTTCGGATGAATCGCGTTTTATGCTCCATCGGACAGATGGACGTTGGCGTATAAGGCGTGAAACCTCTGAAAGGAACCACCCTGCAACCATTGCCGGAACGGTCCAAGCTGGAGGCGGGAGCATTATGGTCTGGGGAATGTTTTCCTGGCATTCTCTAGGTTCACTGATCATTGTGGAAGGCACAATGGATCAATACAAGTACGCATCTGTCCTTGCGGACCATGTTCACCCCTACATGCGCATTGTTTTTCCTCAGGATGATGGCATCTTCCAGCAGGACAATGCGAGGTGCCATACAGCTGCCAGTGTACGTGCGTGGTTCGAAGAGCACCAGGATGAGTTTACCGTCCTCCCCTGGCCAGCAAACTCACCTGACTTAAACCCAATCGAGCATCTGTGGGACCATCTCGATCGAGTTGTTCGCGCCATGGATCCTCAACCGCGTAATCTAGCGCAGTTGGCCACGGCATTAGAGTCGGCATGGCTCAACATCCCAGAGAACACCTTCAGGGACCTATGTGACTCTCTTCCTGCACGTCTCGCAGCAGTCCGCTCTGCGAAAGGTGGTTATTCTGGCTTTTGACAGATGGTCACATTAATGTGACTGGACTGTGTATGTTCAAATTACTCAAGCGATAAATAGCAAAATTAAAGTGCAGTAAATAAACAAATTAAAATTCACGCATATTAATCTATTTTTAATACACACGAAACTTAGCACGCGTGCTTAACTTCAGAATATATGCTACTTAACTAGTACAATATTTCTAAGCCCAAATGTGACGTTAGTTCCGAATGTGATGTTAGTCTCGAAATCGCAATTTGCGTTGAATCACTTAAATGCATTGTATCGCTTTTTAAATAGTTCTCTCCTACTATTATCGCCCTATCTTATATTTAAAGATATCAAATAATGGAAGAATTTGCGTGAATATATGCATGTTGGTAGCATTGTGAAAAAAAGGTACCTAGAGCAATTAAATTTTGATTAACGTAATCCTCTACCCGAACATAGGTATCTGGAAGCCCAAATTTTGAATTTCGAATTTATTTTATTATCTATTTCATAATTTGTAAACCTTTAACTAATTTTTGGTTAACAAACTCAACGATTTCCAAGACAGCAATGGTAACACTGTACGGGAAAAGCATTTTTAACTCCAACGCGTCAGACGCTCTATCGGATATTCTAAAGATGTTTTTAAATATTTTATGATATTGCTGTTGAATTTGATTTTATATGGTTTAAGTGCGAAGAACATGATATACACACGAAATGTTAATAATAAAAATACAAACAAAATATACCACACAAAACATTAATCATAAAAAGACAAAAAGGTTTTGCAAAGTCATCTAACAAGAGCATTCAACATTAGCTTAGCGAGAGCGTAAGAAACATTGACTAAACCTTTTGGGCTGCCGTTAAAATCTTGAGTCTTTCAAAACATTTTTTTGGCCTGTTAGTTTAAGAAAGAAACCAGAAAAGTAATTCAGAACTGAAATTATAAAACAATTTAAATAAAATTACTCGAAATTAATTTTTCATGCATATATAAAAGGACATCTGCCAAAGGAAAACGATATTTCCAAACAAATACAAGAAACAAAATGAAATTTAAATGCATTTTAAACTTCTAAAATAATCAACTACTGCCTGAAGTGAAAAGATTTTAATTAAAACTTAGAAAACGAGCTAAATTTATATAATATATTAGCAACATGTTAGAAAATCAGGACAAAAGTATTGGTTAATAATTATTAAAAATTTTCTTACTAAATATGTATTTCATTATAATGTGCATATGTAATGAAATCCAACCTCTTATTACTACTAAGACATATACCTATCTCCAATTTTTCCAATATAATTCCTATTATAGAGTCTCATCCTTTTGCACACTACGTTGTTTAAAATTTACATTACCGCAGGAAAAAGAAATCAGGAGGGGCAGGAAAGTCGAACTAAAAATAATTGATTAGAATAAAATAGGGTCTTTCCACTATTAATATGAAGAAATGTTTTTTCTTTTTTCCCCCTGTATCATTTGAGATAATAATCTATTAAATTTTAAATTTATTTATATTGCATATAAAAATAACTTTTGCAATGCAGCTTTAAATTTGAATTTTAAATTAATTGTTAAACATAAACTCGGCTATCAAACGTAAAAATGCTCAACATAATGTTTCGTATTTGACAACTAATTAACTTCCATTTTTTTCTTTCTTTTCAAATTTTTGTTTGTAGGTATACTTCATAACTATTGCTAATTGACTTTAGCATTTAGTTCATCTGGAACGAAATTCATCTGCATGAAAGAAATATATTTTTTCCTTCATCTAGGTAAAGAAATTTCTGTAATTTTCATAAATTATGTAATCTCTGTTACAAAACTGGAAGCATCATTCATTAAATTATACTTAAAACAGAAAATTTCAATAAATACTCTACAGAAATCTAAAATCTTCCAAGTCATTAGTGTATGACAAATTAATTATACATAAATATTTAGGTACATTTTAATAAACTGGAAGTTACCAACTGGATTTATTTAACATTAGAAATACTGGATTTTCTTTCCTACTAAAACGTCTAAAGCCAGCGTTTTGATGGGTTAAATCAAAATCAGTACTGTATATATTTAACGCATTTTTATAAATAAAATTTCAAAAATATAAATTGAGAATTATTGCCCACCAACAAAAGATGAAAATTTGTTTCCAAAAAATGGAAGTTATTAAAAATAATACATTTGGATGTAATATTTTTATGAACATATATATAGCAAGATCCAAAAATATTTTAAATAAAAGTAATATTGGCACAATACTTCTAACCTGAGCTAAATACATAAAACGTTTTAGTGCATTCTCCACATTGGCATTGTATTGATAAATTTAATTTTGGTTCATGAACAGAAACTTGCGAAACAGAGTATGAAATATAGATTTGAAATTTTTATGTTTGTGGGGATTTATTAAAATTACATAACATTTAATTTTACTTTGAAGCAACTTTTCCTTTAGCTCTTACTTTAAACTCACTCTTTCTTGCCAGAATGTGAACGAGTTAGCGCGCGTGCTTTTAAATGAGGTGGTAGTTGAGGGAAGGTTTTGGATGGTGATTTAGAGCAGTTCCTGCCTGAAGGCTATGTTGCTATATTCGATTCATTAGTGATTGTGGCGTTCTCACGCTTTGTATCACTCTCGATGTTATCACTCTCGATTGTGGCGTTGTCGATTTATCAATCTGTGGCGTTGAGCGTTTCTTGCCATTACGCTTGTTTATGCCGCTTTTACATATGAGAGCGAGCCTGCGCGTTAAGCAACATGTGAAGCCATTACGCTAAATTTAACTCCATTTAATTTTTAAGTTGCATTTTTTGGGTTAAGCCAAAAGTGTTGACATTTATAAGCACGATTTGATACAATCAGTAAACATTACTTTGAGTTACAAACGAGTTCTTTACACCTTTTTCTGGATATCGTCCAAATTAAGGATAATTAATTCCCTATACAGTCTACTAATGTCTAACTTTATGCTACCAAAGAATACAAGACTTTTTATGTTTTCCTCGAAATTCTTGAAAAATTGAAGAAAAAATCTCTTCTAGGGAATTAGCTTCTTTATAGCTTATATCACATAATTCAAGCTAAGTCTCAAATATTCTAGAACATACGCAATTGTTACCTACAACTTTTTACTTTCATTGAAGAGTTTTTAGCTATTTTTTCTAGAATATCAACATCAGATATTTGCTACTTATAAAATTCTACAATTCTGAGAAATTTCTTGATGGCATCTGCAACATTAATAGCATCAGGAAGAATGCTCAGAATCGAAATGTTTTTCTTTTTTTTCTTTTTTTTTTTTTTGCACAGCTATACAGTAAATTTTAATTATTATGCCTGTAAGCAGAAGTCTAATAAATAGAGCTATTGGATCTGTGAGATCACTTAGGTATTTTGTGTAAGCTTATAAACCACGTTATTTCTTGGAATGTGTAATATAGAATTGCGTTGTTCTAAACCGCAGTTTGTGTAACTTCCATTTTACCCCTTTTGTACAATAAATTCCTTTAGTTTAGAAAAGAACTAAGAACGCAATCGTAGTGGCATTGATAAGTTGTCATTTTGGAGATGCTGCTCCGTAGCAAAGTTTCGGTACATCGGCTACAAACAAGTTAAATAACTGGAGGTGAAATTAAGCCGGTTCAGGAGAAAAGAGTAACCTTAAGAGAAATGAGGGCGCACTTCAATAGTGGGTACGAAAGTAGTACTGAGTGGCACAGAACCGTGAAGACACAAAACTTGGTTGTTTTTCCTAACCTTAAACTATTACGTTGTGAATTGATGTAGAACAAACCAGTGATGTCTATAAGGGTCATGAGTATACATAAACATAAAAAACAAGCATAAAATCAGTCAACACGTCTTAAATTTTAAAATAACCATCATAATTTATTTTTAAGCAAGTATGACATTATTACACGTTAGGGCATTACGCTACTCTCCTGGGAGGTAAGACTAACATATTTAAAAAACCAATAATAGAAAACAGTGATTTGGACAACATAATTCTTCACATTTCAAATCTTATACAGATCCACAATACTATTCATTGAATAAAATATTTTTTTTTCTTTTCCTTTAAAGATAACCGGTCATATACATATACATAAATCTAGCTATTGCATTGAAACTTAAATTGTCTAATAGTCTAAACTTAAACTAGGGTGATCAACCGACCACCGTAGCACAGAACATTAAGCTGAAAATAGTTTTTCTAAGATAATTGCACGAATAACAAACTAACATATACAGAAAATTTTAAGTGAACAATTTACTATTGTACGTAAAACTATTAGGCTAACCGCTTCAATTCTCCAGGCATCCCCACCCTAAAGACAAAATACTGCACTAAATCGGGGATACAGTCACACATCTAAATACGTGATCTAAGTAATACTTTACTTCAACTCAATTTCACTTTATTTTGATGAATAAAATTCATATCACAGATTAAATATTTTTACCCTTTTATCTTGAACTTTAACTTTTTTAACAACAAAATATTATTGTCCTTAATTTTCGCTTGTCAAATTAAACTAGTTAAGGAAATAAGAAGTTATCTGTATCAACTCCTCAGGAAGACCGAAGAGGGACGAAAGGATGGCATAGTTACTTTGAAGATGGAAACTCATAACGGCAGTCTCACCAGAACGGAGAGCTCACAGGCAGGAACGGATGGCATAGTTCCTTCGAAGAAGCTCAACCAGGTTTAATCCCAACAAACCGACAAGGAAGGGCAACCGCTGGGATGATTCAACCTAACGACTCTCAGGAACTTCACTACGGAAGGAAGCCAACAACTTTGAGAAGAGATGAAAGCACTCATGCTTCAGTTAGAAAGAATAAGGCCCGCGGGAAAAGTATAGGTTCGATTGAAGTAAACTCCATCAGGAGTGAAGAATAGTGGTGTCAAGGAAATACTGAGAGGTTACATTTCGATACAGAGACCAGGAAAAAATTTGTAGAAACTACATCCACTATTTCAGCATGAAGAGTATAGTAGAAACTTCACTTAGTACCTTCATTTATCGTTATTCTACGGAAGCAAAAACTACCCTCGTAGCACGAAGAAAATCACAACAACTGAAATCTGGAGAAAGACAGGTCTCGGAGGGCTGCAAGCAGTTTTTAATCCGAATGGTCCCCACATTCCTAAAAATTTCCTCAATTTCGGGAGAAACGCTACTAAAAATTGGAAGAAGAAAACAGTACAAAAAATTCCACTTTTCCCCTCAGAAGTTCAAAAAACGTTCATGCGTCAACCTCCTTGCTCGCCAAGTGACTCTGAGAAAGCAGCAGCCCCTTTCCCTCGAGATTCACCCCTCCTCCGCACAGGAAGCGGAAAGTGACTTTGTCACGTGGGGTATAACACGTCTACTGTCGAAACCTGACTAATTTCACAGCCAGAAAAATTTTAACCAGGTTGCAGAATTTAGATAATTAATTAAACATAACACCAATTCTAATAAACATATCTTAATAAAGGTAACCTCGTTAGAAGGCTAATTTTTCTTTCCTTAAGTAGTATAAGTTTCAAATACAAACAATAAGATTAAGTATTTTTAAACCACAATATTATGCAGAAATTCGACCAAATGCCATTCGCACTATTCGGTGAGAATAAGTGAAGAACAGAGTTTAATTTTCTTATTTGCCCATCTAATAAAATTGAATACCAATACAATGATTAAATAAAATAAGCGCTATGTGGCATTAATTACGAATAACTGTTAATTAAATTTTGTATAACTTATATGTAATACTTAATATAGTGTTAATTAATTAAAATCACTTAAAATTTAGTTACACAACAATGTCGAAGAGTTTCTGTTTCTTTTATGTTTCTGATTTATTTATTTATTTGTAAATAATCATACCGAACATGTAACTCTTTCATTTTATGCATTTCTTTGCAATGACATTACTCCACTGTTGTTGCTTTCCCCATGCATACCATAGATGCGAGTAATATTCCCCTGGAAAGTTCTTCATGAAGGCATCCCTCCTTTTATAGAGATAGCCTTTGCGTGCTTTGACATATCCAAATAAAAAAAACCACATTTAAATCTTTAGTGATAAATGGATAATTACCAGTCAGCATATAGGATAATAAGTGGAAACAAATCAATTACTATTATTATTTATTACTATCGTTTTCAAATCTGTCTTTCTCTGTTTGAGAGGTTATTTTTTTTTTTCATTTTTTTGCTTAGGTAGCTATTAGTTTTAAATGAGATGAAGGCAAACCATAGTAACTTTGGTATTCGAGATTCTTATTTGAATGATAAGCACAACGAGCAAATTGACATACAAGTAAATTAAAAGAAAGAAAAATATACTGCCATACTTTATATGAATGAGTATGTTAAACTTATCAGAATTACTTCAATATAAAATAGATCATTTATATCGACTGCCAAAGTAAGTAACTTTTCTTATGAGACTCACCCATATAGAGATACGTCTTCTGTTGAATTTCATTCGAAATAAAGTTGTATTAGGATCAATAGCATTTCTTAACGAGTATAAAATAATTTTCAGTATTATATTGAAATATATGTAATTTGAATCCTGTGAAAATTTTTTAATTTAACACGCATGTAACTCATTTAGCAAATAGTAATATTATATGAAACTTTAGTCATGATATAAACCCACTTGTGACTCTCTTGAAAGGAATTTTTTTCCGTCGAGAACAAAGAAACGTGAAACAAAGAAAACATTCTTTTGCTTGTTGTTGTGGCCCCAGACACTTTTTCTGGTCCAAGGAACAGAAATAAATAGTCGTATCTTTTACAGACTTTTTTAAGAGAAAAACTGGAGAATGACAGGAATGAACGGGATATTTTTTCTATAAAGCTTCTTTTTTAAGTAACATAGAAAATGTTTTTCTCTGTTAATTAATAAATTTTACAAGGTTATTCAAACCATATTTTTGATTTACATTCACTCTAGAAGTTTTTCTGATACAATCTAATCATTAGGTTTCAAATGATAGTAATTTTAATGTTATTCCATTGATTAGTTTTACTTTTCAATGAAGACCATCTTTCAAATAAAAATTCTATGTTTAAAAATTTCATGTACTGAAATTTTCAATTTAATCTGTAAGGAATATTTTAATCTCCTAATAGTTATGTTTAATAGTGAAATCCTTTTCTTTAAATTCTTATTTTCGACCAACAACTTTCTGCCAAGATGAGATTTCAGATTCACGTTTTATGTAAATGAAGAAGAACCACTATTTAATGGGAAATTCAGTCACTTCCGTAGAACAGCTCAGATGGTCTCAGTATCTTAGGGCCAAGTCGCTTCTTTAAGCCTGTCTTACTACGTATGGCTGTAGACCTACATTCCTGTTACTATTAGGCGGTGAGGCTTAGTTACGGGTCATTTCGGTTAATTATCTTCGTACAGTTTCGGCTAACATTTAGCTAATTAGAATTAGTTTAGTTTCTTATTTTTTATCTTAAGTTAAAGCCTAACTGGAGGCTTTCCTTTAAGTCCAGATGGACGGTCTATTAGTATTTCTTTGAGTGAATAAGTAGACATTTTAACTCCTCTTTGGACTTATATTTTATAGTTGTAAGAAGATCAGCGAATAGTCACTAGACAGTTCCCTAAAGTTCTAGTAGCCAAGGACACGTAATTACTAGAACTTTATAAATTTAAGTCAAAACAGAAAACGAAATATATCTGAGACTATTAATTTTGTATCTTTTGAAGTCAATATAATGTAGCTCTAGTAAACAAAGATAGTGTAAATTTAGTTGCGATGTTCTAATTATGATATAAATAGAAAATGATTATGTTATTTCAATATCACATCTCACATAAGGGTTATCTGCCTAAGAAGAAAGATGCTTTCGTAGAGAATGTTCTAACGAAAACAGGCTCCTATTTACCTAGTACGTGCAAAAGTCACGGAAATAAACCATACAGGCAGCTCGTTTATCCGAGATGGAATCCGGTTCTAACTCCGAGTATTCAGCGGTCTTAGCTACAATACCACTAGTGGGGTAAGAAAAAATGTAAAAAATGCATTCATCTTACTAAGCTATCTAGTTATTATATTTTAAAGTTACCGGGACTCATGTTCAGTTCGACTTTGGCTCCGATGTTCGATTTGGCTCTTTACTCGTCTAGTATCTTCCTGTTGATTCCGACACCATAGGCTCTGTGCGATAAATAGAGCATCTTTGTTTTGCAGATGATTCTGTGTTGCGTGCGTTATCCAGTACCATTGTTCGATTCTGACTCTGCATAGAACTATTTGCGCAAATCCTCACAAGCGGACACAATAGATTCTGACTTGGTAATGTGAGCCCATAAATTGAGATCCCATACCTATTCATATAAATTATTATGCGGACTACTGTTTACATTCGTATTCAGTTCGATTCTAGCTCTGGTGTTTCTGTGTTGTTTGACTATTTAGTATGTTTGTCTTGATTGCGACTCCAGAGGCTCTCCGATGTGTGATAAATAGAGCATCTTCGTTTTGATTTCCAATTAGACGATTCTGTTCTGCGTGCGGTAAGCGGTTCCGGTGTTCGATTCTGACTCTCTATAGATCTGGTAGAAGATGACCCTTCCGACAATAGATTCTTACTTGAAAAAATTAACCAGTAAACTGAGTTCTCCTAGTTATTCATATAATTTATTATACGGACTACTGTTTAGGACTGTTAAACAGTGGTAAATGGAGAACTAATGCCCTTCCTGTTAGTGCTCATATTTGCCAGAGAGTTTTGAATGTGATTTTTTCTCCCAGCTAAACATACTACGTTTCTGTAAATTATTGCCTTTTTAATGACTAATTGTGTGTAATTTTTAATGTTGAATATGTCAAATTAAAATCCAGAGTAAACGTTACTTCCAGCGGAATGTCATTAGTTCTTGCTTGGACTTACAATATGTTAATCCTTTTAACTAGACGTCGACTTCAATTTGCACTTTAATTAGACATCAGATAGTTAATCATTTTAACTAGATATCTGCATCAGTTTGAAATTATCTAGATATGAGTTTGTTACCCTTTTAACTAGACATCGCCATCAATTTGCCTTTTAACTAGACATCAGTTTGTTACCCTTTTAAATTAGACATCGTGTCTAGATGCCCTGTCACTTGACATGTATACATATTTTAATGGGTCGAATTTTGTTAATGAATGCGTATGCAGCAGGAACATGGTTGTGATTACTACCTAGGCTCTCAAGGCTCAAACACAAAGACACATATCTACGGAAAACCCAAATTACCCTATACCTCTTCAGTGTTCTGTTTTTTAGCCTGTAAACCAGAGAAGTCCCAGCTTCTCTAAAATGGATTGTCCAAAATGTTTACTAGACCTGATGAATTTGAAGAAACATTTTCATGGATAATGCATTAAGAAAATCAAACTGCCATCAGTATTACATTTATCTAGGAACGCTATTCACTTTCTGTTCTAATTATTAAGTTTGGCATAATGGTTCAAAAGTTCAAAATATCCTATGTTTCTTTCAGAATATTGAGATGGAAGTCACATGAACATGCTATCGTACATGATTTTAACATTAAGCATGTCCATATGTTTAAGGGTTAGTAGGGAGAAAAGTTTAAATATGAGTTTTCTTTATTCCAAAAAGAGATAGAATAAATAAGCTGTTCATTATGAGTTAATTATTCTTCAAAACGCATGCTCATATTAACATGAAAAATTCTCAAGTCTAAAAAACGCTTTCAAGGCATTTTTAAGAGAAAGCCGGACAATCGCAGGGAGAGTTATAAAAAGACTTTGTTTAATAGCAGCAGTTTCTATGTTAATATCTATCATCTCTTGTTTGCAGTTTCGTTTTTTACAGAGACTTCTATTTTGGCTTCATTTCAGAAATGTGTTTGCACATTGTTGCAATTTTTGCTCCTTTCATAAATAAACCCATTCTTACTTTTAGCAGTTATAGTTTCGTTAAATCAGCTTTTCAACTCTTTCTTTTCCCTCCCTTTGTTCATTGTTCTACTGTAAACAGCTTAGTAAGCAACCACCTGCGATACAAATATCCATATTCTATCATAATGTCCTTATAGATCGTAAAAAAAATTAAGCTAAATGATAAATTTCTCATTTTTATGCAGGACAAAAAATTCATAGCATATTGAGGAACCATTCTGTAAGTGAACAATTGTTCTTATTTAGATTTATCAAATACTTATTGCAACATTCCTGTTTATCAATTCAGTGTCTGAATGTTGGTATTGCTTCACCAGCAATGAAGGCTTTTGGTCTAACCATTCAGCGTTATCTTTATAGATGCTACAAAATTTCTTCTTCATTTATGGAAGCTGAGTGCGGATATGGACCAACTATGTTTCCAAAAGATAATACGAGAGTTATAGGTTGAAACAAGCCGTTGCATCCATTACCAGCACTTTCATTTTGACATATTACGTTATCGCCGCACCTTGCCTAGCTGTTGACTCAAGCCCCCCAATGGAATTTCAAGAAAGAGCACTGGGGAGAGGGGTTCCGAAAGAAAGCTCCTCGAGAGTATATCAATCCGCCCTGAATTTTGAATGTCCCTTTGCTGCGCAAACACTACACGCTTACGAACATCTTTGCCTTATTCAGATTCTAAACCGAGCCCTTTGGTACGGTAATTAGCTATACTAACCACTCTCCTATCTGGGCGGCAAGATTAGATAACAACACAGTCAGTAAGAATATTTACGACTATTTCGTGACTAACATTTTCATGGAGATATACTTGTTTTATTGCTTCCATCTCTGAATCTTTGTTTGTGGCAATGCACCATCTAGCGTTCTGTGATATTTTCGTTAAGTACTTCAAAGAATAGTTTTTCCAAACCCGTTCCGAAACAATATTGGAATTGAAGGTCGAAGTCAGAATATCATCGGTTCAGACGAAATGTATCCACTGTTGATGGGCGCCCGCGTGGATTCGCCAACACGGTATAACAAAGCAAAGGCCGGTTTACACTTCTCCGAGTGAGCTCCGAGTGACGTTCGGCGAGCCCCTCGTCCAAGCGTCTCGAACCGAGTAAACGGACCTGTACTCTGATAGATCGTTTACACTAATCAGAGCGGACTAACACCTCGCCTCCGTTTGTTTGCAAAATGAATACCGACGTGCAACCTGTTGTTGCTTGAAGTTTGCGAAGCAGCTTCCAACGAATTAATTTCTGTTTTAGGGGGGGGGAAGAAGAAAAGGAAATCAAAACGTAACCGTGTAGCTCGCAGTGATTAAATCCGAGCGGCTCGCTAGAGTCCCTCAGAACTTACTCGCAGAAGTCTAAACTTGTCTTAAACGATTTTCTAACATTTAGAATTTTCGAACTAAGTTGCGATAAATATTGAAAAGCATCTAGCGCTTCTTGTAGGAATAATTAGCTCAATAACACCATCATTGCGAGTGCCAAAAATATGAAGTTTCATTTAATATAGTCTGCTACTTCATTTAAAAAATGTAGTAGTGTCTTACATGCTACGATTTTTACCAACAAGCAAATAAGTTCTATTGCAACCTGTATTATAATAATATTAGAATTTTAAAAGTTAAATTTATGGCATACCACAATCAAAGATCGGATATCTTTACTGAAATCACCATTTCATTTAAAGATGTAATGTTTTCGATATATAAAGAAGCTATGTAGAGAATACTTTTTGTTAATTAACGTAATGTTTAGCTCAAAAAGGGGCTATTAGTCTAGAAATGGGATTTTTCGTTAGTTCAATATGAATGGCGTAACACATTTTAGATTTTTACCACAAAATATTATTTTATTGGTATTATTATATAATATTATTAAAATTTTACTGTATTATTTTCAAATAAATTAAATGAAGAATCTGCAGGTGTGTATGTATTTTAAGTAGGTGATGCTACCTACAGCCATCTAATTTCGAATAACGTAGTCCTCCACTCGAATATATTCAGTTGGAAGCAAGATTTTTTTGTTTTATTATTTATTTGATATTTTTTAATAAAATTATAAAAAACCTTAACGATCACTGTTCGAAATAAAACATATTTTACCTCCAGTGCGGAAAACTTTTGCCATTCGAAAAAATGAAATTTCAGTTTTAAGTTGCAGTTTCCGCCGTATGAAAGCAAAACGTTGTCAAGGACGGAAAGAAAATACTCTTATGTTCCATGCGCTAGCTTGTTAAAGTTCACTAAAATATAAGATACTTTAAATTTAATCCGGAATGTTGCTGAGTAATAAACTATAAAATAAAAGTAGTAAAAACAGTCATTAGATTTTTTATACGTTTTAACGTGATTGATTTAAGTAAACACACATTAAATTCATAAATATTAAATTAGTTTTATTCACAATATTATGCAATTTCACTGCCTGGACTCATTAAAATCATTACATGCTTTTATTTTTTATGTATACTTTAAACGGCAAGTAGAGAATGCTGCTTGTTTGTAATGAAGTAACAATATATAATTTAGAGTATACTTCGGAAAAGCCCCAGTTACAATTTATTCTGATGCCGCAGTAGGCAGATTATATTCTGGAAAGAATTTAACTCCTAGATTAATTAAATGGGCCTTACAATTACAAGAATACAACTTAATAATTAAGCACACTCCTGGAAAGGAAAATACAGTGGCCGACGCCTTATCAAGAATTAAACTGGATGAAAATGGGAATCAAATAAAATGTGCTATGTTAATTTCTAAAGTTTCACATTTCCGTGAAACAATTATAGCTGAATTGCCGAAGGATCCAGATTTCGGTGATATCTATGCTTATTTAAAGGATCCAGATAATTTTGAAGATGTAGATCTTGCTGCAATTAGAAATAGGGCCCGAAATTACCAGATTATAGATAATGTGTTGTTCTATACAAAATCAACAAATGAAAACCACGAACTGAAACCAGCCATCCCCGTCACATTACGGTTGAGTATTTTGCTGGAATTTCTTGATAGCCCCACAGCAGGCCATTTGAGTATAAGGATCAATTGAAGAAATATTATGAGCGCAAAGATTTCGATGTCTTACATGATTTCTTCCAGGCTTCCGATTTAGAAGAGGAGGCTTACCTAGGGACAATTCTCACCGCACCACAAAGTCCACCAGCCGCGAAAAAGCAAAGAACCAAAGAAACTACAAATTCTCAAACCAGCCGAAGAATTCCGGAGAAAAGAATATCTCAACGTGTGGAAGATCCAGCGAAGAAAAACTTTAAGGGTGAAAAAAACGTCCCGGCTAGAAAAGCATCGCTGTGTCATCATAAGATCTTGCAGTAGACAGAGCCAAGATACTTCAAGGAGGTGGCGTACTGAAAGAAACCACAAACAAGACCACCCGTCGAGAAAAAGGAAGAAGAGGCCTGCCGAAGTTGAAGGCATAGATCAAAAATCATTACAAAGAACGCTTGTCTGTAAACAACCAAGAGTTTACAGATAAGCTTTCTTTGTACATCGGTAGTCGTCGACTGCCGATGTACAAAGAACCAGTCTGCCGGACAGCAAAAGGAAAAGACAAGGTCTACCGCCAGCATATCCGAAGAGACCACTCATCAGAGGGAGAAAAAAGAAAAAATCAATTCTCACCAGTGAACAGGAAGCAGAGACGGAAAGTCTGACGGACGAACCACATGGCATGGACAGATTTCTGCGAGAAGCGTATTTCCGAATACCAAGCTTAAAAAAAACAAAGATAAGTGAAATTTTCTATAAATCTTTTCTGTTATGTAAAATTGCATGAATATGTTTAATACGAAGTTACAGAATAAAAGCTATTGCCTCGATTGAGGACTAAAGTTAATTCAACTTTATTTGGCGAAAGCACAAAGTATAGTGTATTATAGAATTGATATGTTATGTAAAGAACAAGTAGTTCGGTTTTGTTTGTCGAAAGACTATTTATGTTAACACACCAAAAGAATTGGTTTGATACAAGCAGCTTCGTATTAGTACTTGTTAATGAAAATTTATTTTAGGTTCCCACATTTGGCGAAGAAAAGAATCCATTCAAGTAAAATTTTCATGTTATTCTCTATTGTCTGAAAAATTATTTGTGTGTAAAAGTTTGAAATATCTGTTGTGTTAAATGATACTTTTAATGAAAGTTTAAAGCTCAAAAGAGCAGATATAGTATGTATTCAGTGCTAAAACTTCAACAAAAGTGAATAAATTCAAAGTTTAAATTGAGTTCGAGGAAATGAAATTGTAGTTAAATCACGTCATGCGATTTTGAAGCAAAAGCACTTGCATATTCGCACCACACATTGTGGAGAGCCAAAAGGGGATTAAAGTTTAAAATTTAAGCATGAATGTGAATTGAATAACTGTGGCATGAAAAACAGTAATGTTCGGAAAAGCTGAGAAAGCTACGCTAAATAAAGGGTAGAACTTAATAAAAGATTGTATTGTGAATTTTACATTTTATTTAGAATCATGTATTCATAAGTGTTCCTTCCAGATGACCGGAAGGAGTTGACTGAACCCCTATTGAATGATGACAAAGGATGCCCAGAAGAACTATGATGATGACAAAATTTTCGCCTGTAATCATTTAAATTTTAGTATTTTGAATGTAAACGGGGCTTAGATCTTGTCAGTTGTAGAATTTATCAGTTTGTAACAGGTCTTTAAGGACCTTTATCCAAGTCTTTTTAATTCTGACATGGACAAATGTAGAGATTTATATTTATTTTAAATAACCAGTTAATTTTAAGTTATTTTCATATAAGCCTTCATTCCCCTAATTGTCAGCGCCAGAATATTTAAATTTAGTAGCTCGCGCAAGAAATGCAAATTCTACTAGTGGAAGAATAATATCGACGTTCCAGTAGAGAAATAGAGAGTCCGGGAAATTACCGAAACGCAAAAAATATGCATAACTGCAGATAGTATTTCACAAATGGATGCAGTCCCGGAGATTAGTGATAATCTATTCAGAACAATTTCAAATTCAACTACACGTAAACTAATAAATTAAGAAAAAATTCAACTAAAACGTTAAGTACAATCCAATTTGTACACTAAAGACAGGAAGAGTGAAGTGTGAATAATCCAATTATTTACTAACTTTGTCAGGACTGAGTGTTCGGTGCATATTCTTGGAAAACATCTTCGTGACAGATTTAAGTCCTGATCTTGAACTGGGAGCTGAATGCAGCTATGTTCTATGGTAGTATACTATGATTAAGTGGTAGAATAACTACACTTCAGAGGGATTTAAAATCCTCTTTTACTACACCGCAATTATTTACATCCACTTCTCAACTTGGGAGGGATACAGAAAATAACGACCGCACTTGGGTCTTAAACTGAACAATCAAATAATTTAAACTAAAGCTAAGTAGAAATTAAATCGTCGTTGCTCACAGAGCTATAAAAGCGAGGTTGGCCTCTAAACTAAATGGTGCGTAGCAAGATTAAACTAATACTGACGCACTTAGAATTACTTCAATAAATAATAACGTAACAGCGCTACGGCTTAGAATTTAAATACTAGCTGGTCAGGAGAACGTTGAACAGAGTAACAGTAGTCTGAGACTAAAAGCTCTCTCACACTGAAAGGTTTCTAACTTTCGTTTAAATAGAACTTGGCTCCACTTCAAATTAGCATAAATCTGAAACGCGCGCTTATTCTAAAGGGAATTTGAAATGAGAACAGATAGAAAAAGTCAAATTAAAATAAAACTTTGTTAGTTGAACTACAACCTTACAACTTGGTAATACAAATGCTCACAAACCAGAAGCCAATTAAACCTCTAGTGAGTAAAACAAAACTACGTGCTTTGTTTCTAATTAACCAACCGTCACATGAACCAGAAACGCTTATAACAAATTACCCTCTAAACTGAAATAGAAGTGCAAACACGTAGAGAAAAACTCCAGATACGTAACTCAGTAGCTTAACCACTAGTAATCCAAAACACTAAGGCGTCTCCTAACAAAAAAAAATCAATTGCAACTTGATTTCAACGCAAGGAAAGAAATTTCCGACCAGCCGAAAAACTCCCTAAAGTAGAACCAAGAACCCGAAATCGAAACTAAGAGAACTCTCAAACATGTGTGTACCACCACTACAAAAATGCCTAGTTAAATGAAATCGAAAAATTAAAATATTTCTTCAAAGAACAAAAGTAAATCCAGATACATTAAATGTACTCTAAACTCATAAATAACCCATTTACAGAAATATTCTAAACAAATTTGTCACCAGAAATACGTCAAGACCGAACCGTAGCAGGAAGAACGCACGCAGAAAATCGCAAAATAACAAAAAGGTGTTCAAAAATACCCTCAAAGGTTGGACAGTATGAAACATAAAATTGCATAAAGATCTGTTTAGGGAATGCGCACTGCTTTGAGAAAATGCAGTATAAAGCAATATCTACACAAAAACGTCCAAAGCAAAAAAATGAAACATACAAAAACTCAAATTAGAAATTGAGACAGCAGTCTGTTAAGGAACAAAAGTGCATGCACTGAAATTGTGAGACGCAGACCTTAACATAAACACAAAAAATAACCAAAGAGACTAATAAATCCGGCAAGGAATAAATGTGAAAATCTCAAACAAGTAGGAAGAACAAGGATGAAGTGTTTTAAAACTCAAAATTCCTAAATAAACTTAACTCAAAACCAATAAATCCACAAATCTGTAGACTAACCTCCAAGGAAAACTCTGCACTGAAACCTGGCAGTGTCTCTACCCATGCTGAAAAGCAACAAGTCTTGTGAGTTTAAAAACGTTGGCAATAAACTGAAAATGTATAACATATACTAAAACAAAACTTACAATACCAAATTCACTTTAATCAAGAACTGAAATCCAGTGACAAATGCTAGGAAACTAATAAATATCAAATTGATTAACAAATAACAATTTAGTTCACGGTTCAAAAACTAGTAAACTACTCACTAATTATTTTTCTCACCAAAATAGCCCATAAACAATTTGAACGCCTGTACAATGAGTGTAGAAGATTAATTATCCTTACTTGATTAATTACAGCGCAACAGCCTCTACCTTGTCACAACAAAAAGTTTCCCAAAATGAAATTGCCCCCAAAATTCTCAGTTCACGCAAAACACTAAACGTTTACTGTTTAACCATTTCTCTCTAACAGGAATCACTATTCACCAAACTACAAAACTCAGAAATCAGGTATAATCTCAATTACTACTAGAACAACTCATTAAGGCCAAAGAAGAACAAGAAAATATTGATCACTCGTTAAAGCTATCAAAACCTTCATTTAAGCTAATACCTTAAAATCTAAAAGCAAATTCAGTCAAATCTCTATCACATACTATCACGGGTCCCTCGTAACTTTACAAATCTAACCAGCATTACAGTTAACAAAAGAACTGAATGGCTCAAAATAAAATCATAATTTCTAATGCAAATCTGTTATACAAATTTCCTAAAATCCATTGACACATTTTAAGAACTTAAAACTCACTGTTAAATTAACACCTGCAATTTTTCTGGCATTAAAAAATGAAATTAACTGAATCAATTATTTAAAAATGCAGATAACAAAAGCAATTCATAAAAAATGCAATTACCACACACTAAATTAACTAAATAAGTGTGTGAAAAAGCTAGGTGAGCGCAAACATATAAATCCAGCTCTACTCAAAACACAGTATTCACATAAGCATACACAAAATAGAAATTAAGTATATAATTCAATTACACATAAATAGTGGTCTACCAGTCGCGAGGTCACGGCACCGTTGCTGAAGAGCAAAAATTTACGATTTTTTTTTTACATTTATTTATACTCTCTGCCTGATCTAACTCTAGCTTGGTGCCGCGAAAATCTGCAATTACCATACTAAAATTCTCATAAAACTGTATTGAAACTCATACAATCAAATCATAGAGTCTGGTGTTTGAACCTAATTGCTTTAAGTTAAATTAAATTTTCATAAATCCTCACGACCGTAAAATAAGGTTTCTCATATCAACTCTCAACTCATAAGTTCAATAATCATGAAAATATCCACCCTGGTGATTTGTTAAATCCAAAGATTAATAATCATGTAAAATGCATTACCGACACAAAATCATCAACATGCTATCTCTCACTAAAACTAACTAATCGGCTCTCCTACTTGAAAACACATAAATTTCAATTCAACTGTAGAGATAGTCACAAACACTTTTCATTTAAGCACAGCACAGAACAAATCAAAACACCAGTAAAAGATAAATCTCACACTAAGAAATCAAAATATCAGTTCAGTTAAATTAATAAATCTGATCGTATATTTACAAACCTCATTAATTTCTCTAACGCGCGCAATAAATTACCCACGTTCGAATGGAATTTCAACCATGTTTCCCGAAAGGATAACATGCGTTACCTACAGTAGACCACAAGATAAAAATTATTAAAAAACATACAATAGTATATCAATAACATACATTTATTTAATATTCCAAAACTTTTAATTACAGATAGCTTATCAGACTACATCTACAAAAATATTATCCAAAAATTACTTGTAAAATTCTCATATGATAATCTGTACAACTGTCAATATTATACCCAAAATTACTAGTCATGCACTTTACAATAATTGCGTAATTACCACTGAGCAATAATCAAGTACTTACAAGCAATTTTACAATCATTAAATAGTTACAAATCCTACCAAAATCTTAATAAACACTTTACAATTACTATCATTTTAAATAGTTACTCAAGAACTTTAAGATCACGTGAAAAGCTAATTTAGAAGAACTTATTATGCTTTCATCTGTGACACCTCAGTATATTTATTTTCGGACATATAGATATAATTACATTTTTTGATAGAATCGCACATTTATTCTCCCTTAATTAAAATGATGACCCATGACAATTAAACATTTAAAAAAATAACTCCCTCAAATTTGTTAAATCATTAGTAATAATACACATAAGGAGAGGAAAAAATAATCACTCACGTAAAGACCGCATACCGATCAACTGTAAGCCGCATACCGACCAACTATAGGGCCGAGGAACTGTCTGACCACTTCTTGAAATCGTAGAAAACCATATGTCTATTGTATAACACCAAATGAGGAAAACGTTTGACTGTGAAATAGTTCCTTCCTACGGTGGAACACTTTTCATAATCCAGCACTGTACTCCGTCAAGGAGCAGCCTTGCCTTTTCTTTCCAGTTCCAAAATGAGGATAACGGCAGGAAAAAAAACAAAATGTGTGGTCGACATATCTTCCATGTTCTCCATAGTAATCAGGATCTTCAGTGCGAGCTTTAAACACCTTTATTTCTGAAAGGGAAGAACCATTCTTTCGATGTTCACCGATGACGATAACAGCAAGGCAAACACAACGAAAGCAGCCTTCCATTTTCTTTCGAGCACAACGTCTGAGGATTCAGTTGTAGCCGCACGATTTCAGTCAATTTCAGCGAAGATGCAACGATAGGGTCCCGCAAATCTCTCGGACAAGTTCTCCCCCTTAATATCTTACACCCGCAACCGTACAGCGGAAAGCGTCGGCTTCGAGAGGAGAGGGGGCGCCGAGCCTCTCCCTCTCCTAAAAAAATCTCGAAAATCTCAGCAAAATCTTTTAATCGCTCTCCCAGATCTCCGTGTGCGACCGTTTCTAAAAACTGGAGACGCTCAAACGTGGACCGCCTCTGTAATTACCATTGGTTAAAAAGTCCATAAAATTGAAATTCACCAATGCTACACAAAACGGTAAACCTCTCTCACCACTCTCTAAGCCTCTATTTTTCCCCGCGAAACTAAGGGATGTTTACAACCTAAATATGTTAACGAATGCGACACCCTGAATACATTTACCCCATAATTCTATTAAGAATCGCCGCCGCTGGTGCTGTTCGACTATGAACGAGAAAAATACATGTTCGCCCCAGCAAGATGCAGCTGGAAAAATGCAGCTGGACGAAAAATGCAGCTGGCCGCCGACCCTTGATCCCAAAATTCTCCGTCTATGAGAACTCAAAAACTGCCTTTTGCTTTTAAGTTTTCTGCTAGCTTAAAAGAACTTTACCCAAATCAAATGAAAAGGTTTAAACAACAGTATAATTTAAAAATTAAATCTCAAACAAGAACATTAAAATTGCACTATTCACTGTAAATTAATAAAATTATTAAGCACTGTAAAATAATACTTAATCTACACAACACTCAGGAGAATAATTAGTTACGATGTGCCCAAGTTTGTGCAATTATTTGAAGAGTAATTTCTCACTTCACGCCCTCATTTAAGTAATTGTTTGGCACATAAATTATTTACTTAATATTAATTTGCCTTAATCTTATTTTACTAATTAACAGTCGCATTTACTGGATACACTTACCGTCACCGAGCCTGGCATTTGAACCGTATCTTAATAATTATGGTCTGATATTGAATTTTAAATGGATGAATAATCTTTTAAGATGAAAGGTATTTAGATTGAAAGACTAACGAATGATACAAATAAATTAGGTATGAAAGACGGCTTGGAGAGCATTTTGCAGAAGACTATTTGTTATAATAATCGTATATTCAAAATTCAAAGTAGCCTCATAACTATTATTAACTCATAGCATTTATTTTAACCTTTTTTAAAGAAAAGTATGAGTTTATACTAGAACGTTTCCCTTGAGCTAAACGTATTATAAAAGAATTTTTATATATATTGCCGTACATTTTTGTAAACATATGTGTTTATTTGTTTTAGTTTCCGTATTTCCACATATTACGTCGCAGATCTTTTAATTCTGAATAACTAGCATTTGGATTACAGAACACTTGAAGTATTCAAGTTTCCAAAATTAAGATTACAAGCACAAAACATGGGACAATGTGAAAAATAATTATCTTACTGTGTTGAGATATAGCACGCAGATGCTCAAATTACGAAAGAATCAATAGTAACATACCAAAATAAACAATGTTAAATCTTTCGCGCTGTGGAAATGAAATGAAAAACGAGCATAACACTTCACACCTACAAAATGGCTCCTCTTATAATGTGTGTGGCCACTTCGCACAAATTTACATGCCTCATCGGATACCCTCATACGGGTAAACGACGCTGTTGATCATAAATTGTAACAGCAAATCTTGTTCTTCAAAAAGGAAGGCTTTTATTAGTTGCTGAATCCTGAAAGAAAAAAAAATGTTGGCGTGATGCATGGATCTTTCTAAAGAGTTTTAATTATATTTTAACTAGCGATTTCGCTGGTCCTACTTCTCCAGAAAATAATCCGCCAAGTGCATTCCGAGTGGCCTCGGGTTATTTATACATAAAAGTCAAATTTTCTAAGAAAGTCTGCAACACTATTTAGAGCCTCATCCCTATAAATCTGTGTGGTCACAGTGTCTGTATAAAAGACATTCACTGGTGTGCTTGTTGTTCAAATGACACTTTCTCCAATAAGGATTTCATTTTTTCAAAGAGGATTGATTTTCCTAACTCTGAAGGGACAATAGCGACCTGAGATTCTCTCCAGAACAAGTCACTTTACGGAAAGATTAAGTCTTTCTAGAAGACGGCATGAGAATCATTCTATATTCTGAATATGAAGTCATTACTAAAATGAACAAGACACATATCTTGTTATGTCTAAGGAAGATATATTTCCACAAAAGCGGATTCTCTTCTGTGATTTATTGAGGAAGTCATGTACCGCTGGGCACCGGAAAAAAAAGGTAGGAGGCATTTGTAAAACGTTTCCGCTGAAATTGTTGCTCCATATGAAGAAGCGAGTCTAAAAGAGAACTCCTAGCCGCTACAGGTGACAGCGGATCTGGACACCCGGGCGGCTTACCAGGACTATTTCGGGTATCGTCTGGAATCCGCAATTGTGCAACGTGATAGTTATTTGGCGCCCCAGAAACTCTGAGTCAGGAGCTTAGTAGATACTTTTGGTGGTGCTCTATATTGTAATTTGGGCATTTTAAATATTTAAAAATTTTACAATAATTGTAATTTACAATACGATTCTAATTTACGATACAATAATTGTATACTGATACACGCACTGCAGCTTTTACGTAAATATTACACACTAAAAATTAAACATTACCGTGGCGCATTTTATGCGCATCTAGGTTTTAAACACTGAGAATATATTGTTACAATAATATTTGTTTTACACATGCGTAGGTTGTTGCACGTACATAAACATTCCACACTAATAATTAAATATTTTACTCTTGGTTACAGGCTAATTCTGAAATGATACATACATACATTTACATATAATTAAATAAACACATGTAAGTTATCCTGGTGCATTTTACATATATAGTTGCTGTGTATAAGTTAGTTATTTTAGAATGTTCATGAACTGAGTTCCATCATACACACACTAAATAGCACACTAACAGGTCGCACAAGAGCACTAGTACCATTCACAGAGACACTCAGTAAGGCAGTTAATACCGAAGACTGGGCAGGAATCTGTAGAGCGCTAGGTGACATGACAAAGGTCCTGACTCAAAGCCTGCGGTTTTTTATTATGAGTTTTAGTTTTCTGAGCAGAGCAGGCTGCTTAATGAGGAAGCGTATGAATGTTACATCATGAACTGGCAGCTGCATGTGCCACGTCTCTGTCATTGGGCATACTGTTATGTAATGGTCTGGAGTACCAGCCTCACCGCACACAAATCCCATTTTACAGAAATACTGTGGAAAGGGAGCCAGGGCCCGTTACAAATCTTGTTACAAATGGTGCCCGAGATAAGACGATCAGTGGAAACTTCATGATAAAATAAGTGAGCTCTTCTACCTTGAAGAGCTGCATCCCATTCCTCTTGCCATTGTTTTAATGACTTCTCCCAGATATGTCTCTTGACATGAGATCTAGGTAGCAGAATAGGCCCGGGCTGAGCACTGATGCTTCTTGCTGCTTCTTTGGCGAGTTCATCAGCTTTTCCTTCCCGTGGTATTCAGCATATGCCTTTATCCAGGAGATATGAATAGTCTTTCGACTCTCGCTCTCTCTAAGCAAAGCCTGGATGTCAGCTATCTGAGTAGAGGGACGGTACTGATTACGGATTGCATAAATAGCGGAAAAGCAATCTATGAAGATGCGGAATGTGTGCCCATCGAATTGTTCCGTTACTGCTATGGCCTGCCTAATTGTGGCCACTTCAGCTTGAAATACCGTATTTCCTGATCCTAAGTGCCCCTTCCATGCTTGTAAAACTTCATTGTTACATTTTATTGCAGCTCTGCATTCAACACCTTCATCGAGTTTGGAACCTTCTGTATACATGCAAATCGGATTTTCTGAAATATTTGGGCTATTGAACATCAATGGGTGGACACGGATACCTGTTCCACGTTGCCCTGGATGGACGTTAAGCAGCTATCTCTTGTACTCATAATCGGCTGGATTAAGTTGAAGATCTCTGTATGTTGCCTATCTTTTAAGCATTGTGACAGTTGTTACTGCTGACTCCATGACTGCCCTAATGTAGAGATGTACTAGGCCTGCTAGAACTGTGGCATCTGCAGTCGCTGTAGTGCGGTATGCTTTGGTAATGGCTATAGCGAACGAGCGTTGTGTGCTACTTGATCTTGCCTAGCTGCAATAGTATCTACCTATGGCATCGGAAGTTTAATTCCTCAGAAGCTTCGTGGGTATCTTGACTCTTGTACTCCCTTAACCTGGCCTTCTGGCGATATTATCCGTAATTTGAAATTGGTGCCATGACCTGAATATTAGAATTCGAGACATTTGTAATCTTTGAGCGACCTCGCTTGAGATTCTCCAGCTTCAAACCTATCTTTAGCTCTGTATCTCATCCATTGTCTAAACGTTTGCGATGACTCATCTTGTTTGGAATCAGTCTAGAATGTGTTGAAGAGTGTTTTCTATTCGAACCTTGGTATCACTGTTGGCGACTACATTTGATTGTCAAATTGTTCCTTTGGAAGAAAGATTAAATATTGTGTTTATCAGTCTTGCATATGATTATTGTCCCTGCTCTTTTTCTAAACACTATGCTCTATTTCTACACGATGGGCGATGAATAATTAGATTCTATATGCTTTCAATAAAAATTTTTAACGCATATTTCCTCATTGTCCTAAAAATAGGACGGCACACATAAATGGTCTTTGTATGAAATCATTGAAATAATTTAATTCAAATTAAAGATGATTTATTATTTAAGACTTATTTAACTATACATTTGTCTTTATCGCAAGTTAGAATTAATTTAGATGTTTTTATACATTTTTTAAATGGGGATTTTTGCAGATTTTTTTGCTTAAGTTTTCAATGTACAAGTTTTTTTTTAATTTTGAGTTCTAAGAAAAATATACATATAAATTTATTGAATTAAAATTCTATACTTTATTACCAGTATAAAACTTTGTCAAAAAGTAAAAAACATTGTGCATTTTACCTAAAAGATAAATTTTCCTTGCATTTTTAACCGTCCTAAAAATAGGACGACGGTAACTCCACTACTACATAATACAAGCGTCTAGGCCGTGAACCTGACTTTTGCTCATAACCGGTTTTATCCCTTCTCTGGGAAATGAAGAAGGAGAAAAGGGATTTTGAGTATAGGGAATTTTAATCTATAGCGTATCAATCTTCGTAATCTGCTTATTTACAATTAGTTTTAATTTTTTTATCATTTTTTTTGTGCATAAAGACGACAGCAGCTGATCCGTGCTTGCATGTACCAAACGTGTTTCAGGAATTAAATAACATGGTTTATTTAATTGTCATTTCACAGAAGAGTACCTACCTGCTCTTAAAATGTAAATAACAGCCAAAAAGGGTATTCTTTTTTCACATTCAATTTTCTGTTTATTGAAGAACAGAACATTACTATGAGCCATAAAGTTAGTCACACAATTTTTGCCAATTTACAAAGTCGTCAATTAGTTGAATGAATTAGAAGATAATAGGCGTAAGATAAGAAAAATATTAAATAAAATAAATGCTTGTATAGCTTTGAAATCGTTTCAATCTCATACAAAGAAGGGTTTTTACATTCATAAATCAAAGCTACTAATGAAAAGCAAAACTCTTCATTTTCCTCATACAAAAGTCCGATAATGCCCTTATTTACCCATTATAGAGATAAGATTTAAATTAATATAATTAACAATGAATTAGCCTGCTGGCAAG
Source organism: Stegodyphus mimosarum (assembly GCA_000611955.2). Taxonomy (NCBI): domain Eukaryota; kingdom Metazoa; phylum Arthropoda; class Arachnida; order Araneae; family Eresidae; genus Stegodyphus; species Stegodyphus mimosarum. The sequence goes on from KK120477.1 coordinate 89,352, forward strand.
GGATCGCCTGCTCATATTGGATAATATAAATATGCGAAATATTTGCATTCAGACAAACTTTTGCACAATTTACAAATGAAAATTTTATACACATTTAATCTTACACAATATACAGAATAAAATTAGCCAGTTCATTTTTAAGAAAACTAAGTAAATATAGCACCACTAACACATATTCGTTAGCATTTAAAGCGATAGCAACATAAGCACGCGGTCTTCGAACGTGAGCAATTGTGAGCGCTTGGACGAAATTCCCTTTTTCCCTCTGTCATTCCGAAACCAGGGCGATGAGAAAAAGTGAGGTTTGGGGTCTAGACGCTTGTCTACATAATCCCCATTAGTTTGTAATTTAGATAGTCCTTTCCTTCGCTGTTGTATTCTAAAAATTTCTATTCTGCGACTAACCCAGGTACTTTAATCTAGCCATCAGGTGCACATCACGTAGGGGAAGGGGGCGGAGTGAACGTTTCAAACGCTGATTCATGAAGTCAGTTTGTATTCTGAAATTCATCGAAGTAGACTAAATTTCTCCGTTTTTACGTGCTTGAATTTGCATTTTCTTTTGGAAAATGATTTTGATGTTAGTACTATGTCGCGTAAATTATTAACTGAGCAAGAAGCCTTTTTAACAGTTTTTTTATACTTTTGTGGACTTCAGATCACAATGATTTAGTCGACACAGACAATGAAATCGTGATTTTACCTTCGGATCCCGATGCACTGAGTAACACAGAGGATATTGATTTTTATCTAAAAGAGAGGTAAAAGAAACCATGTGTGATGAAGGAAGTTCTAAAGTGATTGCGGGCACTATTGAAGTTTCAAATAGCGTTGAAGAACATTATGTAGATCACAAATGGGTAAAATATGAACCCAAGTTCGAATGGATCCCGAAGGCTTTTCCTGATGAAAGATCATTTGTTGCTTGAGGGAAGATCAACACTTATTTTGTGGTTATAGTGTGAACCTGCTTGATTTTCAAAGACACCTAACACTAGCTTGTTTAGGAGTTTCTATCCCAAGAAATCCATCTTGCAGAAAATTGGTTGTTCAACAAGTTAATGAAAATTTTCTAAAGCTTCGAAATGAACATGGTATTGTGAAAAAACCAGAAAATAGACAAAGAAGATGCATAATTATTTCCTGTAATAATTAGTAAATGTAATTTTTGCGATGTTGCGTATATTTTCAAGTGGCCATCTAGTACGTAAAATGCATTCGTGCTTTTGTTTATTGTAATTAGGTATCTGTAAGTCCAATACAGCAATGAGTGGTATTTTTTAATAAATTTTGTGTTTGCTTGAAGCATATTTTTATTTTCTTGCAAGAGAGTTTTTGCTATAACAAAACGACTACTTAAGTAAGTGACTAAGCTTTCGCTTATCTCTTTGCTGGACACATCTTCCAACATATTCCTTCTGACTAGAATTAATCATATAACCTTTTATTTAAAGTGAGAAACTTTGTAAGGTTCTTTAATTTAACACATTATTATATTAATTCCATCATGTTACTCCTATTTCTTCCAAACCTTTACTAATTTGTAAATTAGATGGAATTTAAATAGCTAACAAAGCTTTAAATTGATTTGTTTCAGTTAGAACTTTCTCCCACATGCTATATTCGATTACTTTAAACTAGATGTTTCAAGGCCATTTTCCTTATGGCTTAGCTTGCAATCTTGATAACGGCTATTGTAGAGAATAATCGAGTCTAATTTGCTAATGTCCTCTAATCGTCTATGTAGATTGATGACAACACATTGTAATTGTAAAATATGGAAGGACTAGTCGACCTTCAGAAAACTATCTTATAGTAAACTACTAGACGGAGAACAGGTCTAGAGTAGCGAATAGCGTATTTCCTTTTTATTTTTTTTCTTTTATACTTCCATGTGCGAAGTAAAGGAAATTTTGCAAACAAGATAAATAATGGGTAACATACTTCAATAGAATTATCAATTTTGACTTTTCTCGAGTACATTCAGACGATTTTCTTTAGTGCTGTCTCTACTTAAAGAGAAAAAAAGGAATTTTTTTAAAAGGAACCGTGAAATGGATTTAAAATGACTTCAAAAGGGATTTTTTCTTTGACTCCTGTACATAGGCACGTCATCTACGCCATGTACGTACTTATTATGCTTGTATATATGTCACATAACTCAAGAACGATTAGCTGTAGAACCCGGAGATTTTGTATAGGGGACTGCCATGATCTTTAGATGGACACTTCGTTTTTTTTATGTCAGTCGGCAGTACCAGACGTATATATATATATATTTATTAAAGTGCCACTGAATTAGGGACAAACATGGCTATGCAAATTTTGTAACGCTGCGCCGCATTTTTGCTCCGTGAGAGCATTGTGGTAACTGCGCATATAAAGTACTGTAGTGTTGTTAATCAGTAGTTTCAACTGACAGTACGGGTAAAATCTCTGATTTAGACACCGTCAATCGCGGACAGATAGTAGGCTCTCGACACATAGGCCTTTCAGTTTCTTAAACCGTCAGAGGTCTGGGATTTTCAAGGTCGACATTGTCAAGAGTATTCCGAGAATACACTGATGGTGGGAGAAAAGGCTAACGATCTGGCAAATTCCAAAGGCCAATCAGCCTTGAAACAGCGTGGTATGAGACAACTCAGCCATATTGTACAGCGAAGTTAAAACATTAGCTGAAATTTCCAGCTAGCCTGAATCAGGGCGCCAGTCGTATATTCAGTAAACGGATCGTGCAACGCTCATTTCACCATATGGGCTTCGAGAGCCGTACACCCAAGAGAGTACCATAGCTGAATTGGTGTCTGTTTATGTAAAATTTCTAAATTGCAAAAGTTGAATTTTTAAAATAAATGGCAGCTTGGGATCGGTCCCTCTATGGATAGCCGGTAGTAGGTAGCCCCATATCATAGACAATCAATTGATATGTCTAAATGGGGATACTGTTGTCTATATTGTGGTTCTCTGCACTGCTGAATTCTTGCCATCGAACTGCGCATCTTCTGTGGTCATGAAACACCAGAGAATGGACTCTAGAGGACTGGAAACAAGCAGCATGAAGTGAAGAGTCTTGATTCCGACTAATTACAATAACAGGAAGCTGAGAATATTGATTAAAGCTCATTGAGCCATAAATCTTCCTTGCCAGGTTGGAAATATACAAGGTCATGGCTTCTCAATCAGGGTATTTGGTATTTTCTGTTGGCAGTGATTGGGATTGTTGTTACTTGTACCAACCTTCCTCCATACGATTTGGTAGGTAGATTTGTTGGGCGATTATAAATCACCATCCATTTATGTTATCCTCTCAATCACACGGAAATGGAGTGTTCCAGTAAGTTAACTGCACCTCTCCACAGGTCCCGATTGGCTACTGCATTGGTTGGATGGGCATTCGTCTGACTTCTCTGTTATGAACTGGCTACCTAGAAGCCCTTCTATATGTACTACTGAGTACCTTTCGGATGCTTTAGAGAAAGGTGTGAAACCTTGTAAGGTTTTAGTTAAACTAACAAAGTTTTATTTTAATTTAAATCTTTCTATCTCTCCTCTGTTTCAACTTCCCGTCAGAAGAAGCGCGCGTTTTCAGCTTATGCTAATTTTGAAGTAGAGCCAAGTACTATTTACACCAGAGGTAGAAACCTTTTAGTGTGAGAGAGCTTTTAGTCTCAGATCACGGTCATTCTGTTAGACGTTCGCCTGACCAGCTAGGAGATAAGTTATAAGCCATAGTGCTTACTACGTGATTGCTTATTGAAATAAATTGAAGTGCGTTAGTATTAGTATTTCTTGCTACGCACCAGTTAGTTAGAGGCCAACTCCGCGAATTAGCTCTATGAGCAAAGTTTAATTAAATTTCTATTTAGGTTTAGTATAAATTTATCTGATTGTTAAGTTAGGCCCAAGTGTGGTCTTTTACTTTCTGTATCCCTCCCGAGTTGGGAAGTGTGTAAATAATATTGATTTAATAAAAGAGGATTTTAAATCCCTTTCAAGTGCAGTTATTCTTCAGCACAGTATCTACATAGGACATAGCTGATTTCAGCTCCCTTTTCCAGATCAGGACTTTAGGACTTTAAGGAGTTACTTCAAAATGTTTGCTAAATCTACGCACAGAAGACTTAGTCCTGACAACCTCATCACACAACACTAACGACCCTTCCTAAATTATGGCCAGCTCTATCCGATGCTTGGCAAACATTCCCGTTGAATGCTTCCGTAAACTTATTGAACCTATGCCTCGTCGTTTAGCAGCTATTATTAAGGCCAGAAGGAGGCCCAGTTCGTTATTGACTTGCTATCCCTAATTCAGTGGCACTACAGTGTATATCCAACCACTTACTCAGCTCAAGATCTCTTATCTGGCCATTATTTTTGCAATCCTTGGGCGTAGTCAACGGAAATATTCATGTTTTAGGAAACGCAAAATTAAATTAATTTTCGACAAACAACGAAATTTAATTCTTAATGCTTTCTCCCAGTCCCTATGCTTATATTTTGGAAAGCTTTGCATTAATTATGAAAAAATAAAATCGTAAAATGTTTAATTCTCGAAGAAAAAAATTTGACTGGGATACTTCATTTCAAAATTTACGAATTTGGGTGTAATTTTTTATTTCTCTTGACGAATCGAGTAATTAAGTTAGAATAATTCGATTAAATAAATTTAAAGCAAGTGCAGCAGAAAATGGGTATAATTTAACAGACCGTTATAGGGAGTTATGTAGTGTCCACATTAGATATTTTTTCACTAATTTTATCGTTCGACTATCGAGAAAGAAAAATTCTGAGAATAGTTTAATTTCCGAAGATTGCAATTACAGTGTGAACAAATGAAAAATAAGTAAACAAGAATTATAGTGAGTAACAAATGAAAGTACATAACGTATGAAAGGTAATCAAGGTAACTACGCTGGTAACTTATCACAGTATTATTTCTTAAAAGAAACCTAAATTCCAACAAGACTACACAATGGTATTAACATTACCACTTCTAATAATATGTCTTCATTCCTACTTCTCGGTAACTTGAATATTTCCCATTCTGACTGTTGTCTCTGCTGATTCTTAGGCCTTAAATCATCTATACATAATTCAAGGTGAATATGCAGCTGACTCGGCGAAATCGTTGCCTGCATGCCAGTCCGTTTTTGTTCCTCTCTGGGTTTTCGGTTCATACTTTTTGCTATCATAAAGTTCAACAATTAGAAGAGAAAGGTTCAGCGTCACCTTTGCAGATAGTTTGGGTGGGTTTGTCTTTGTTAGTAAGACGAAAACATTCGCTTAGTAAGGGGAAACGACAAACTTTGTTAGTAAGACGAAACTATAATCTTTGTTAGTGAGACGAAAACAATGTTGGTAAAACGCTGTTAATCACCCCTTTTCAAATTTAAAGAGCTCATTTTAAACACATTTAAGAAGAAAATTACGCAACTAGTTTTAAAATTTTCAGAGGCTGGCATTAAAAAGAAAGGAAGGGAAAATATGGGAGGAAATATGGTAACTTAAAGCTAGTTTGACAGACACTAATTTTCAGTTTTAGAATTCCACAAACTCGCAAGGAGCCTTTGTTGCAATTTTGTTTAAAGTCACAAATCATATTGTAAATAAAGTAATAATAACTATAATTGTAAATAAAACTTTGTAGGATTCTAGATTTTTATTTTTGTGCAGCACAATAAATGCTCTGCAGTATAGGTGCCAAACCCGTTTTTGAATGGGATCAAATCAAAACCGTTACTCGGAATAAATAATAATCGGGATTCAGAATGAATC
>KK120477.1:95659-119544 GCA_000611955.2 Stegodyphus mimosarum
AAGAACAAGTGAAGAATGAATTTATTTTTATTTTAAATTTAACATGATAGTCTGCAGTTTTTATATATAAAATATTACATGAAATTTCGCTATTATTAATTCTTCAATTCCAATAAAATTAGTGAAAAATTTTGATTTTTTACGAAGTAAATACTTTGTGTAATAGATATATGAATATTTAAATTACATGAAATATGTAAAACTTCTGTAATATTCTGAAAAAGTAAGAACAAAATAAAGATTTAAAAAACAATAATAAACAAAAATTTCAAAGCTTTCAGACTTTGCGCCCAAAAGGGTGTTTTTTACATTTCTACATACATGCACGCTTCGGCTAACGCCCTTTTGAGTTAAAAATATTTTTAAAAAGCATACCTTTAGAATATCCGATCGATAGTCTCGCGCACTGGAGATAAAAATATTTTATTCCACTCAGCGTGTTGCCACTGTTCCTCTGAAATCATTGAGTTGATCAAAAATTCGTTTAAAGTTTTAATATATGAAACAGATAATGAAACAAATTCGAAAATCGTTGTTTTTTCACAGTGCAAAAAACATTCATACATTCATTCAGATTTAATTTCTTTGAATATAAAGCAGAGTGATAATATCTGGTAGCAACAATTTTAAAATTGATTATAATGATTCGACACAAAATGCCGTTTTGAGACTAATAGCCTTTCTGAGAAAACAACCGTTTAGGCTAAAAATCTAAGATCTAGGTAATTTTAACAAGAGCTAAATTTTGAAACTAATTATCTAAAGACGTGAACAACAAAACTTATACAACACTGAATAGCTATAGGCAAACCTAAGGCAGTTCGTTTGCCTTATTTCATTATAATAGCAATGACAGAAGTTTGAAATATTGCAAGGTTTAATTTAGATGTCAAACAATAAAAATCAGCGTTATATTTTCCAATTTTCACAGGACTAGTTTCGACGGTTTTACCGAACCATCATCCTCAGCTGCAAAACCGCAAATGAACGAGATAAGATATAATCCTTAAATAAGATAAGAAAAGAAGCCTGGACAGAATATAAGCTACTGGCGCCAATCTGTGGATGAAACCAGAACTAACAATAATTTCTTTTAAGGCTGAACGCAAAGATGGATTGGAATCAGGGTCGTTAACTAGAAGAGAAAGATTTTTTTGAACGTGAAATGTCTCTAGAAAATCCAGTTCACCAATGGAAGATGTTTATTGAATACTTTTGGCAGCAGAAAAATTGAAAGTATAATTTTCGGACCAACGGTGTTGGGCAACAAAAGACTTCTGTGTTCCCTTTTTTTCTAACATTTGCCTCATGTTCCTTAACACAAAATTTTAAGACTCTCTTAGTTTGGCCAATGTAAATTAAACCACACTGGCAAGGAATCCTCTAACTACCCCAGGAATTCATATCTGGAATGTGGTCTTTGAGTATTGAACTCGGAATTTTATTGATGGGAAAATAATGACTCGAAAGTTAAATTTCTGTAAAATACGTGCAACGTTATGGTTAATTGATGGAAAGAAAGGAGTGATAACAGAATTTTTATGATCTCCTAAAACAAGAGTCTGCCTTTTGGTGTGCTCAGATGAAAATATTTTAACTGCTTGATTAATAATGTTAGGTGAAAAGCCCCTGTCAATAGCTATTGCTTTTAAATAATTTAGTTCTTCATCAAGGGATAGTTTGGAAGAGCAAACTTGAAGAGCACGGAAAACATAGGAATAAAATGAAGCTAAGTTTTGTTTAGGCGGATGACATGATTTGAAGTGTGGTGGAAGGCAAACCGATGAAGGTTTACGGTAAACCGTAGTACTGAAGTTGGACATGCTACGTGTGACCAAAATGTCGAGGAACGGAAGAGAATTGCAAGTTTTAAGTTCGAAAGGGAATTGAATAGCAGGATCAATGGAATTCATTATTGAAAGACCTTTATTTAAATCATCTTTATTGCCTTCAAACAGAGTAAATGTATCGTCTACGTATAGGAACCATACCGGGAAGTTTAAAGTTTCAAACAATTTTGATTCATAATAATGCATGTAGATATCTGCCAGGATGGGACTGAGGAGGCTTCATATGGCTAATCCCTCAGTTTGATTGTAATATTTATTTTCGAAAACAAAATGTGTTTGTTTCAAACAGAGTTGAGTGAGAGAAATAAGTTCATCAATTTAGATGCAAGAGAAAAGAAATTCGCGAAGTCTGGTTTCTAGACATCTTAATGCACCCTCCACTGGAACATTGGTGAATAATGATTTTACATCAAAAGAAACCATGAGTAAATTTCTAGAAGTATTTTTAACCTTTTTTACAAAAACGTTTCTCCTATAACATTTCCTTTTTAAATTCACTAATTTGCATATTGCAGTTTTACTCAGCTGCTATTTCTTGGCAGCATATTCAAATTTTACACGTTTTGGCTTACTTTTGAGGGACTTATCGCTATTTTTGTGATTTTTCCTTAATTTATGATAACCAGTGTACATGCATTATTACGAATAAATATTGTTTGAAACTTTAAACTTCCCGGTATGGTTCCTCTACATAGACGATGCTTTTACCTTGTTGAACCTTGTTTTACCTTGTTTGTTTGAAGACGATAAAGATGATTTAAATAAAGTTCTTTCAACAATAAATCCCATTGATCCTGTTATTCAGTTCACTTTTGAACTTGAGACTTACAATTCTCTTCCGTTTCTCGACATTCTGGTCACATGTAACACATCCAACTTCAGTACTACGGTTTACCGTAAACCTTCATCGGTTTGCCTTTCACCACACTTCAAATCATGTCATCCGCCTAAACAAAACTTAGCTTCATTTTATTCCTATGTTTTCCGTGCTCTTCAAGTTTGCTCTTCCAAACTATCCCTTGATGAAGAACTAAATTATTTAAAAGCAATAGCTATTGACAGGGGCTTTTTACCCAACGTTATTAATCAAGCAATTAAAAAATTCTCATGTCAACACACCAAAAGCCAGACTCTTGTTTTAGGATATCATAAAAATTCTGTTGTCATTCCCTTCTTTTCATCAATTAGCTATAAAGTTGCACGTATTTTACAGAAATTTAACTTTCGGGTCGTTTATTCTCCCATCAATATAATTCCGAGTTCCATACTCAAAGACCCCATTCCGGATATGAATTCCTCGGGTATTTACAGGATTCCTTGCAAGTGTGGTTTAATTTACATTGACCAAACTAAGAGAGCCTTAAAATTTCACGTTAAGGAACGTGAGGCATATGTTAGAAAAAAGGAAACACAGAAGTCTTCTGTTTCCCAATATTGTTAGTCCGAAAATCACACTTTCAATTTTTCTGCTACCAAAATTATTCAAAAAACATCTTCCATTGGTGAACTGCATTTTCTAGAGCATTTCACATTCAAAAAAATCTTTCTGTTCTAATTAACGACCCTAATTCCAATTCCATTAAGAAAAATTATATTTTATTTCTGGTTTCATCAACAGATGGCGCCAGTAGCTTGTCTCCTGTCCAGGTTTTCTTGTCTTATCTTATCTAATCATTATATCTTATCTCGTTCATTTGCGCTTTTGCAGCTGAGGTTGATGGTTCGTAAAACCATTGAAACTAGTCCTGTGAAAATTTGAAAATATAACGCTGATTTTTGTTATTTGACTTCTAAATTAATATTTGTTCGGCGTGTTATTGTATGTTCATTGTGAGGTTTGTTAGAAAGTGATGGGTAGACAGCGAGCATGCGACTGTGGTGGCCAATAGGCGTGATTGCTAATTTTGTGCAAGATCTCCAGAGGATGCTGATTTGTGAGAAGGAGCAAACTGGGAAAGCGCAATTAAGTGCGAGATTTGCCTGTTCTCACATTGATGGTAAAATTGCTTTTTATTGAACTCCAGAAGTAGAGTAAAACTCCAGAACGCAAATTAATTTTTTTTTCTATGTATAATGCAACCATTTCTTTATATGCAACATTTCCTCTATTTATTATGCTTTTTATGAGTCATACTGCCGCTCATATCTAGCTGTAGCATCGAAACTTGGTTTTCATGTGTTTCTTTAAGCATGGAATACGACAAAACTTAGTCAGTGAATGAGAACCCAAGCAGAGATTATTTCATTATGGAAACTTAACTGCAGCTGATTGGCTAATCGGAAAGTATAATCTCGATGACGACAGTTGTGGTGCCATTTAAGAGATGAACCTCTTTGTCGATAACTTTGGATCAGAGGATAAAGCTGGTGGTTATTTTACCCTACAGAAAGAGGACTTTTGGCTCCGTGCCAAATAACACGTTTGCGATTATATATTAAAAGCATTTAAAATTTAATTCTGTTTTCTTAAATCCTTAGTATATTTTAGGATTCTCTGAGCTCTTTTACTTAAAGACTAAGCAAGTCGGAATAAAAAAATTAGGTGCTTTAATATGAAAATTACTGGTTGTTCATAACAACAGAATTTTTGTAACATTTTCGGAAAATTGGTTAATACTCATGTCATTGCACTTAGAAATTTTGCCACATTTCGTCCTGTTTAGTAAATTGCTTTACTTGAAATGTGATTTTTAATTGTTTTGATGATTATAGTTTCAAATTAACTGTCATTTAAATCAAATTAAATATTATAATTTAAATGTTCTACAATTTAAATCAAATTATTTATAAAAATTAGTATCTTCATTTAAGGTATCAGAACCTTATTTAGTTGTAAATGGTTACGTTTGGTTAGTAAATTTGTTCAATAAAAACTCGCGAATATTATTACAAATATCCCATATATAACATTTGCTTACAAGAACATGTACGGGATATTTATTTCTTCGATGTTTCTTCAATTCTAGTAAATTTATAACTTAATTTAAATTTAGCTGCATTATTTGGTATTACTTTTTTTATTACCATAAATTAGTTATACCATTATTAATTCAATAATCTTACCTTACATATTACGATAGAGAAAATTGGCTTTATTACTCTTTCAATAAAAGTGACTCTTTTATGTGTCTAAAACAATGTTTTCCTAAATTAGTGTGATCAAGAAAGTGAGAACAAAAACAAGATATTGGAGGTTAATTTAATTTTTAATTTACAGTTTCTAACATGTTTTTACTGGGTTTTAAATACCCTTCCAAAAATGCACCCTTTTTTTGCACTGCCGATTGCAATCAAGAAGGCAGGTGTATATACTACATGTTATAAGACTGAGAAATATAAAATTTCAATATTTTACTACGAACTCTGTAAGGTTCGTAGCCGTCTTCTTCTCATGCCTTCGTGGTGCAGTGGTCAGCACGCTCGACGTGTAACCGAGAGGTCCGTGGTTCGATTCCCGGCCAGGGCCTTGCTCCTTTTTCCTCTCTCCTTCTTCACAAAATGCCTAATGTCTCTACAAGTGGCACCCGAACTAAAAGGTGGATCATCATTCTCCACCACCACGATTTGGCGATTGGGTCCCCTAATCCGCAGTCGCCCTTTAAAAGGAGGAATATATAAGGTATTCTCCCGCCTTCTTCACCTGGCTTCGTGGTGTTGTGGTCAGCAAGCTCGACGCATAACCGAGAAGTCCGTGGTTCAATTCCCGGCGAGGGCCTTGCTCCTTTTTCATCTCTTCTTCTTAACAAAATACCTAATGTCTCTACAACTCTTTTTAGAGTTATGCCACATACACACGTATAAACGTCACGATTGAATTAGTCAAAAGGGATTCTAAAGAGGTACAAATGAGTTTCGGTTAAAATCTGGAAAAGGAAATGTTTTGCAATTAAAATACTTTCTTTATTTCCTACAAGGAAGAAAAAATCAGAAAGATTTTTAACTAGATGTTACAGCAAAATTTCAACATTCCACAGCTAACGTTTTCTAGTTATGCAAAAAATTCGAAAAGCCATTGCAGCGAAGTGACATTTCGCGTTCCTGATTGCAGTAAAAGAGAGATGTGCATAACTAGATGTTGTAGCGCTCCCATATGCAAAATTTCATCGTTCTACGTCTGACAGATATGGAGTTACGAGAGATACATATGTACGCGCAGACGTCATGAAAAAAAGAAGTAATAACATTAACTTATTCTGTCCGTACGTACAGACGTCAGTCTGAAATATAGTCAAAATGAATACGGTAACGGGCAAAATGAATACTTCAGTTGAAATCTGAAAGCCAAAAATATTCGCGATTACAATGCTTTCTTTATTTCGTTCAAATTGTAAAAAAGAAAATAAAAAAAGATATCAGTCTTTAAAAAAAAAAAAATCTGAAAGATTTCAGATTTTAAATTACGTCCAAAGGAGCGTTTTTTTAACGTTTCGTGTGCTACCTTTTTTTATTAAATATCATGTACTACGTACTCAAACCATAAAATTCAGTTCAAAATCAATATCGCAAAATCATTTTAAAATGAATATATCTTTAGAATTTCCGTAAGTCTCGTGCGCTGGAGATAAAAATGTTTTTCTTTTTCCGTACAGTGTTGCCATTGCTCGCTTTGAAATCATTTAGTTTGTTAATCAGAAATTCGTTGAAATGTTACAAAACATAAAATCGATAATAAAGCAAATTTCAAATTCAAAATTAGGGCTTCCAGATGCCCATATTCGCAGTAGGATTACGTCATTCAAAATTCGATGGCTCTAGGTTTTATCACAATGCGAGAAACATGCATACATTTATGCAGATTTTTCATTTTTTAAAATTTAATGCAGAGCGATAACATTTAGTGGCAACAATTTGAAAAGTGAAACGGGCATTCAGAGTGATTCAACGCAAAATCGCAAAACGAAAGTAATAGTCCTTCGGGACTAAATCCCTTTGGACTAATAAAAAAACATGTAAAAAAAAGAAAATATAAAAGACTTTTCTTAACATTTATTGCTTTTAATGAAAACAAAATTTGAAGATTGACAAAGAAATTTAAGGAAGAACTCTTTAAAAGTATCTTCAGTCTCGTTAGAAAAAAATGAAAACTAAATTTACTAATTACAGAATTAATATTCTTGAATCTCGAGGTTCATTTCTGAACACAATTCTGTGAAAATTGAGAAATAGCCCAAATTTGAGTTCTATATTTCCAGATTCTTTCTAAATCAAAAGAAATGCAGAGATTAAGATTATTTCAAGAGTTAACATAAATAAATAATAAATCAAAAACAATGTATTCTAATCTGAAAATTAAGAACATTATATAACTTACTTATTTTAAGAATATATAAATTCACATAAGGAGTCTGTCATTTGTACCGCCATGAAATTGATATTGTTATCCACATACTACTGAAGCTGCAAAATTTCTGAAAGTTTTTCCAATAAACTATTAGACTTCAATCAAAATTTTTATTTCCAAAAATTTGAAACGAAACGTTTATTTATTTATCTTAAGATTATATTTTGAAGGGATCCAATTACGGAATAATGCAAATATTCGACCTTAGAATTCGAATTATTTTTGAGATGTGTCTGCCAAAAAGATCTTGACAAAAATGCCGAGGAGAAAATATTGTCATACAAAACGTTGTGGTAGAAAAGAAAGCAAGGAGGAAATATCCCTGCTCTAAAACATCATGGTATAGAACATCGTTGTCGAAAATAAACCAGTTCAACAATATCGTACTTTTAAACCGTTGCGTAGAAAAAATACCTTGCTAAAAATAAGGTATCTACAAACCACTGCATGACGATAACATCGCAGGCATATGTTTTCAGGCTCTAAAAATTGTAAATGTATATTTGCGTAAAGATTTGTGAATATTAGAAGGAATGAGGAATATTTTTACCTACTTATTTTATATTTTGAAAAAACAAATAAATTTTTGCTAAAAAAGCAATAGGGAAACTTAACCATTGAAAAACTAAAAATCACTAGAAAATTAATGCTACGCGTAACAGTTAGAGGGATTTTAAACTTATGTAGGTAAATATTAAAGGTCATTATTCAATTTTTCTATTTCACTAAGCTGTATTAGTAGTTTTTATACAGCTTTATTATATTATTATATTAGTAGTTTTTATATAGTCTAAAAAATATTAAAAAATGAGGATCAATAACTGTATGTGGTTACTTATCTTGTAAAACAATTTTCTTTCAATTTCTATATCTGATATTCTTTTTATACCATATTTTTAATGAAAAACCCCAATATAGTTTTATAAAAGAATTTAATTAAATAATGAACTTTAATAGTTAACTACGTAAGTTTAAAATTCTGTTAACTGTTATCCGCAACATTAGTTTTTTACTTATTTTCAGTTTCTGAATTCTTAAGTTTCCTTGCTTTTTTAGCAAACATTTATTAGTTAATTTCAAAATATTCACCATTCGTTATAGCACTCACAAATAATTATGCGAATATACATTTACAACTTTGAGTGCCTGAAAAAGACACGTCAGCGGTATTATCGTCATGTGGTGATTTGTAGTTGCTTTATTTTTTGCCACGATACTTTCGATGACGGAGTTTTAAAACTGTGATGTTTTTGAACAGCTTGTTGAATTTTTTATACCTGTACAACGATGTTTCAGAATTCCGATGTTTTATCCTAGCTTCCTTTTTCCCGTGATGTTTTGTTTGACAAAATTTTCGGCTTGCTTTGGTTTTTCTACAGCATTTTTTTCCGCGATGTTTTCGCCTGTAACTTTTCGAGATTAGCGAGATTGAAGGATTTCCTATCTAGTTCTTCATCACAGCGATAAAGAAAAAGGCATCTGCATAGTTTCTACAATCGTTGAATATGACCACGATTCAAATTCGCGATTCAGTATGGTTTTACGTGCTTTCCGATAACAAAAAACAAAAATACAAAGATGAGACCTATTCTACATTTTATGATTAGTCCTGTTAATTTTGACTTGTAAAATATTTAAATCTGTTGATTTCATATTTGTATTTTATATAAAAAGAAATTAAAGGGAAACTCTACTACGGAGCTCCAAGGATGAAGTGTGTCGTAAAGGATTTTATTCTAAAGAACAGCTGAATTTTTTTCCTAGGACAAATTTATAACAAAAAAAATTATTAAGAACTTTAAATAGTTATTTTCTTTCTTTATAGCATAATTAATGCTTTATTTATTGGCATCAGCATAAATATTTCCTTACTTCCACCGATAAATATGAAACATTTCGGAAGTAATATCACTTTTAAGAGCTGAAATATTTAATCAATTATAATACATGTATTGCTGCATAATATTCAAAATGTAAAATTACAATTTTATCCACTTGTTTCAAGAAACATCTTCACTAATATTAGTGCAAATGTTTCTGATTGTGAAGTCATGCATTGATTTAGCCTTCCTTTCTTGATGTTCCTGAAGAATCGGAATTATTTTAGATATTCCTGTAACTAAGTTAAGGAACTACTAATTTAAATTTATTTGTATTAAAGTCAAATTTTTTATAGATGTTATAGATAGCTAAATTATTCAAGAAAAAATATAGAAAAAATAATTTAATTATCATACACTGCAGGGATATCGAATTTCAAAATAGAACTCAAGTGAAAAATTTTGCTTAAATACTACTAAAGCACTCAGCTCTGGAACTTAAAAAATAATATTATCATAATTTATTCCTGTATAAAAACTAAAACTGTTGAAATTTAAAAGTTAAACGCATACGTTCTTAAATTATGTTAACAGCACTGTTTTATGTAATATGTTATGTCTTACATCTTTTTGATATCACTATACCTTTTCAAAAATCTCTTCATAAAGCACGCATTAGCCAGTGTAAACATCATAAAACTGATTCGCTAAATTTCACAGAAAGCTCCAAGCAAAATCAATTAAGCTTCTAAACCTACCTCAGTCTAATACCACAAACATAAATCTAATCCTGCCTACAGCCGTCAAAACACGCGTTAGATACATCCTTTTCCCAGCTCCTCTAACCTTTTCTTCCAGAAACAAAACCATCAGCCCTTCTGATGATTTATTCATTAACTCCAGCACACAAGACAAAAAGTAAGAGCAGCCCCGGAAACAGGAAAAATATTTCCCGAGGTACCCTCTAATCACTGCTTACTCGGAGAAGTCAACATATCCCAGGCTTCTGTTATGGGAAAGATAATTTTTTCATGAGAATTTCCTGCGGTCATTTCTTAGGACAGCCTCAACAAGTAACCGCCGTCTAAAGCGCCAAACATTGAATAGGTTGTCCATGTCTTGTAACTATAAGGTTATATTTATGAATGCTTTTAGGGAACGTGATATTTCCAGAAACTTGTAGTCTTAGGTAATTCCTTGCGTGAAAATTTGAAGAGTAAAGAACTCCCAACTGTGTACTTAAGTCTTGCCCAAATAGCGAGCTATGTAGCTTTCTTTCTTTGGCGTCTAGTGTTTCTACGTTTTATTGCTGTGCTACATACATGAAATGTGAGAGTCTAACAGCAGTAACTAATAAGGTATATAAATTTAAGTAACTAATAATTAATGTAATGAATAACATGCTACCTGTTATAGATTTTAATGAGGTATATCATGATTACGAAGATGTCAAGGAATCCCCCAAGACCTGAAAATGCATATACATATAAAATATGTTTTATAAATTAGAAATTTCTATGCTTAGTTTTCGAATCATTAGGTTTTCTGTGGCAGGATAGGTGGAAAATGCGCAATATCCTCGCCCGGACTCGAACATGGGCCGAGTGTGCTACCGCTACACAACGAAGGCATGCTGGAAGGCGGGAGAAAATACCTTATGCACTCCCCCCTTTAACGGGCGACTGGGTATCAGAGGTCACAGTTGCCAAATCTTAGTGGTGATAAATTATTGTCCACCATCTTTTAGTTCGGGCCCCACAGTAAAGTCATTAGTGTTTTTTTTTGGTTTGTTTGTTTACTTTGTGAAGTACGATACGTGAAAATGTGCAGTGTCCTATCTGGGGCTCGAACCTAGACCTTTCGAATACCCGTTGTAGTATGTGCTACCATTACACCACGAAGGCATGCACGAAGTAGAGAGAAGACACCTTATATAGCCATCTTCATTTAACCAGAGCTGTATTAACGAGTTGCAGGCTAACTGAACTCAAAATGGACTTGACTTTGATCTAAAACACTTTAAGTTCAATTATTTCGGAACGCCTGAAAAATTACTACCAGAAAATACAAGAGAACAAAATTTCTTCAAAAAGTACAAAAAAAAAGAGAGAAAAAAACAAAGTAGTATGAAATTATTTTAATCCATTGCACTAATATATTCATATTTAATCTGGAATATATTAATATTGTTAAATGATTCGTTAAAAATAAATTGCTAAATTATAAATATAAGTTGAACATAACATCATTAATCTTCATTTTCCCATTTAGTTTAAGCAAAATGCAAGGTTAAGATAAACAAAAGAGTATTCTTCTGTTTCTGAATGCTGATTGAATTAACTTCTACAAAAGCATTTATTCTAAAGATTACAGTTAAGATTCTTAAGAATACAGATGTATTATAAAAAGCACATTTTAATTAATTACAATATATTGCATTATTATTTTCTTCTTTATTTTTTTGTTGTTGTTCACTGCTGCCGGATTAATCGTGAATTGTGATTTTCTATTAACATAAAATCATACATATTACTGGATTTGTTCGATGTATCATTCCAATTAGCTCTGTGTATTATTCCCATTAATCGAGATTAATTAAATTTACTAAGTAAGATATTTGCAATGATTAACAGACTGAACAAGTTTATAAACCTATATTTTCTAATCTTGTAGAGACATTAGGTAAATGTTTTGAAAAACAGGAGGAATGAAAAACGAGCAACGCCTTCGATGGGAATCGAACCACGGACCTCTTGGTTACACGTCGAGCGTGTTGACCACTAACAACACCACAAAGGCATGCGAAGAAGAAGGGAGAAATAAATTATATACTCCACTTTTAAGGGCAGACTCAGGTTTTGGAGACCTAATCGCCAAATGCCGGTGGTGGAGAATCATCATCCACCACCTTCTTAGTTCGGGCACCAGTGTAGAGACATTGGGTAATTTTTTTTTGAAAAGCAGGACACATAAAAAATGAACAATGCCTTCGCCGGGAATTGAACCACGGACCTCTCGGTTAAGCGTTGAGCGTGCTGACCACTATACTATGAAGGCATGCGAAGAAGGCGGGAGAAATACTGTATAATCTAACACACATTTTAAAAATGTAATTGATTGTTTATTTATTGGCCCGTCATATTATAAGTCGGCTAAGTAAATTATTGGGCTTGAATTTTAAATTTAAAATATCTAAGTAATGACACATTTTTCACATCAATCAAACAAAAAAAAAGTATACTATCACATCTTGGTTTTGAAACTAAAGTATCAACAATTATATAACTTCTAAAAGCAGTCTAGGCAATTCAAAAGATTAAATGTTTTAACTAGATTGAAAGTATTAAATTGTATCCGTTAACTAGATTGAAAGTATTAAATTGTCTCCGTGTTTTAATTAACCGACAAACACACAGCAGTTAATTAAAATACGGGAAAACTATCGAACTGTCACATTTCTCTTAAATTAAAACAAATTTATTTCAATAGACTTAGCCACATACTTTGTTAACTTCGCCTGAGGAAATTTAAAGCAGCTATAACTGATCGCTATAGCTTGATGTAGCAGGCAAATACTGGGCATTCTCATAGGTATTAAATTTCTACGTTTCCTTTTTTAATCAAATTCGTCCCAGTTGCTGCTTTTCTTAATTGTTCCTACAATTAATTTCTATTTTGCGTATTTCTGAAGTGGACTGGTGAATTAAGTAGAAAAAGGATGAAAACTAAAAAAATAGTCTATCTCTGTGCGAAATAATAAAATTCACAACAAATATAGCATAAAGAAATTTCTCCTAGCTTTATGGAGTAAATAAAGTTACTATGCATAATGCTATCAGTAGAAACTTAACCATATTTGTATTTTAAAAGTTTCTCATAGATTAGCTAGTTTATATCATCTCTAACAGATGCCGTATTCAAAGGGGTTATCATAAAGGGAAGCAAAAGTCTACTCTTATATGTAAGACTGTGCTACACCTAGAAGATTATGTTAATGTTCTTCAGACACTACCAGACTGAAAGCGATTTATCGCTTAGTCTGAAACAAATCATCGAGTATTAGGAAGGTTAAAATAAAACTTTTAGTTCAACATTTAAGGGAAAAGAAAGCATTGCTTGTGCCATAGTAAAACCTCCACTGTTTCGGGTATTTAAATTAACATAAGGTACATTCAAATGTAGGTAACGTAGTCTGAGACTACAACACAAAACAAGACTACTTAAGCTGGTTCAAGACAGTTAACGGCGAGTATTTAGAACGTCGGCTAGCCACATGCTAAAACCGGAATGAAACATGGCAGAGCTAAATTCTAAGTAAAGCAAAAACGAGGCTGCCAGAAGCTCTAAATATTCAAACGATCAGTTTATATACACAAAAACACTTAACTTGCATTCTGGTGAGCACTACCGAAAGGAGAAGTTATAGTAAAGGTTTAAATAATAATAATTGGTTAATTAACATAAAATACCTTATCAAGTTACTTTATGTAAACAGGAAAAAACCAGTTACTACCTTTATCAGAATGTTTTTTAATCTGTTGCCATTAGAAATTGCCTAAATTCTTAATTGAATTTAGGTTCTGTTAGTTTATGAGATCATTATAAAATAAAAGATAATATTAACGATCTACCTTAATTATAAAATGCATTATATGCATAGGTTGCTTTATAAGGCTAAAATAGAGCAGTAACTGGAGTTAGACTCTGGTACGCATTATTCCAGTACGCATATTTTTTTCATTACTAAACATTATACTCAGAATAATTATTTTGCAAATGGATACGTAATAAATTCCTCTTAAAATCAATTTCTTTTTGCATTACTCATCAGAAATTATTATAAGAGACTTCTGTAATAATTTCTTTCGTTGGCGAGTAAACTCAGGTATAGAACCTTCGCTGCATCATATCATGAACATATGTTTTACAAAAAAAAAACCCTTATCTGTGTAGCACTATTTGCAGTAAGTAGTTGTCAAGTAATTCTCATTTTCTATTTGCATTGGATTTATGCATGGTATCAATTACTTATAATCTTTAACAATCTGTCCCAAATATAAATTAAAAGCGGAAAGGAACAGAAAGGCAAGCAAGATCTGTTTAAGACTGTTTGTGTTCCTAAGCGCAGTGCCTTTTAATGGAACCAAAAAACACAGTAAGGTTGTAGAGACATTAGGTATTTTTTAAAGCAGAAATCGTGAAAAATGAGCAACGCCTTCGCTGGGACTCGAACCTCTGGAGTACGTGCCCAGCGAGCTGACCACTACACCACGAAGGCAATCAAAGAAAGGGGGAAGAAATACCTTATAAAGTATGTTTTAAAATTAAGTTTTTTTCTATAGGCCTCCTTATATTTTTCTCTGTATTATCCCAAGTAGCACGGCAACGTCGCAATGACGGTGCAAACTCGTCGCTGATGATGTTGCAGAAACGTTGCAATGTCTCGTCTTTATGACGCCCAGATGTCCGCGAAACTCCACTGTATTGCAATAGTTGCAAAGATGTTTTTATTAGGTCTTTGCAGATCAGATTTTTGTCGCGTAGACGTCGTTACTGCGTCTTTCTCAGGTTATATTCTTACGAATTTCACATTTGTTAGGCTATTTATTTAGAATTGTAATTAAAATTCCTTTTTATTTCCCCGTGCAAAGCAGACGATTTTTGAAGAGAAAGCTACGTCGGAAAAAAAAATAAAAATAAAAGAGCGCGTGCATTTAATGCTTAATAAATAAATATATCGTAACTACTGTTGCCATCCAGAAAAATCAAGATTGTTCTATTGATAATTAAAAAGCTTATAAAAGCCGAAATGAAGCACCTCATCTCAGTTTTTAATTAGTACCTTTCATATATATAATTTTATATTTTAAAAAAAATCTATTATTACCCTGGCTATCACCTTGGTTTTCGAACCACTCTCCTCGCCATTCTCATCTCAGTTGTTTTTGCTGTTGTAGTTGTAGCTGTAGAAAGTGAACTGCTGTTTGTTTACTGAATGCTGTTATTGATTGTAGCGATTTCGTTGTGAGATAGAATTATTTTATCTGTTTTGAACTGAGTTTTTGCTAAACGTTTGAGATATTGTGATATTGTGCGAATATCTGTGAAGAAATATTTCAGCATTTTAATTTATTTCTTGTAGAAAGTTTACTTTTGTTAACTTTTTACGACTTGTGCATTCAATATATAACGAACCCGTACGCACGTAACAATATTATTGCATCGGTTGTGAAAGTATGGAGTTAAAACGTCGTATCACGACGTCTTAATGACGCTCAAATGTTCGCAGAATTCCACCTCTTTGCAACAGTTGTAAAAACGTCGTTATTATGTCCTTGTGTTACATATTGATTTATGCAGAAAAATAAGCTTAATAATTAATATGTTTTTCTTCATTATTAAAATTTTGTGTTTCTTGTATTTTTCTAAAGTTTAAATATTTTATTATTTCCTGAAAACCAGAAGATAATACAATTTTTTGTACGTAGAATACATATGCATAATTTTAAAGAGGCAAATATTCAAGAGAAACTAATACTTACGAACCTGACACTACATTGCAAGTATTCAGTATAAAAATAACATATTATGAAGAATGATTGTTTTGTATCCTTAAGAATAACTGCGATATTAGATTAAATACGATTCGCTTTTTAACAAATATACTGCTTTACAGTAAAACAGCAGTGACAAGATATATTAGTTTTCTGCAGTTTAGTAGGCAATAAGAATAAGAGTAATGTTACAAAACAATTACATTATTTAATTATACAGAAAAAATATAACAGCAGAATTCTGTCAAAGGTATTAAATACAAAATTCTTACAAAAATATCAATGCCGGCGAAACAAGTTTTCTCAAGAAACATCAAATGAATTTATTGTTTTCATGTACTGCAGTTTGAAACAAAGTGCTAAATCTTAACAAACAAATATTTGTTAATAGTCATTCCAGATTTATAGAGAGTCCATAGAATTCTGTACATATACTGATATAACATGTCAAATATTACAATAAAACACTCAATATACTATGTGCTAATCGGAAAGATGGCTCTGCGGCTACAAATACTTGTTAGAAACTGTTACATTAAAGTTGAAAATTTGTAGTCAATACTAGATACTGAAACAAATTATTTATATGGTATGGTAGTCACAGAAAAATTCTACATATATATTTACTATTATACAGCGAACATACTTGAATACAGTATACAACTCAGTTACTACTTAACAGTACAACACACTGAGGCAATATGTCAATTAAAACACCCAACATGCAACACACGTACTTAAAAAACACAATTTGGGTAAAACACAGTAAAATTTAAGACTAACAATGGAAAGAGATAAAAAAAAGAATTTGGCTTGGCTACACAAAATGAATTTGCTGAAATATAAGGCTATAAACTACGCACTTTATGGAAACATCACAGTGAAAATTATATACATTTCCTTTTGCCTTTTTTTTTTTTATTTTCCTTTTGCGATAATTACATAGCTCTACAGCAAGGAATTTTGCTTTCAAGCTTGCAGTTATACGTCACACTGACTTACAATCAGACAACTAAACACTTACTACTATTCCACATATTACTAAAAACATATTATACAACACATTACTAGAATACTAAACAATACACTGACATGGTGCAGCTGAGACTACAAATAAAACACACCATATACAATGCACGTATCAGAAAAGTAGACAGTTCTGTACATGACGCTGAAATTATGAATGACGCGTACAATTACAGTGAAAATTAAGAAGATAATATATTGCAGCAGAGCTAGGATTCAAGCATTCAAGCATTAAATCCAACAATACATTTCAATGCATATGTACAAAGTTCTACAACCAAGCACGTCTGGTTGAAAACTGCTATTATGCATTACACTTACTTACCAATATACTGTAAGGTTTATCCTAAGTTTATTAACAGTTATTTTAAGTTTTGTATCTTTCCTATCTTATTCTAATTTCAGCTTACAATTTCCTGCCAGAATGTAATTTCAGAAACGCAGTTAATGGAATGAGAAAGAGTACTATATAAGTCGATACTTCACCGACTTCGAGAGAGAGAGTCGGATTCCCTGACTATCCCGCGTTTGCCTTTTGCCTACGTCTCTCTTAGCTATTGCTACGTTCGGCCATACCTTAGGCCCTTGCTTGGCTTCGCCGATTTAATTAATACTAGATGCCAACTAGTTAGATTCTGATAGCTTCGGCTTTACCTTTCAAATAGCTTACTTAATCTAGTTTAGTTTAAATTATTTTTATTTTAAGTTCAAGCCCGAGTGGAGGCTTTGTGTAAAGTTCCGAGTAGGAACTCATTGTAAATATACTGAAAAATAAACGGTTGTAAACCCTCTTTAAGTCTTACGTGTTCTGTTGACACACTTAAGCCATTATTCGCTTGTCAGTGTTCGTGGGGTTCTAAGTTAGAACTTTAGAATTAAATAGCGAAACCCCATAATACAACATTAAACTAACTATTATACCCACATTAATAGAATACAAGTTATACAACACACTTAACGGAATACTCTACAAACACTGAAATAAGATAGAGAATAATACAATATAACAATCAATATACAATGTGCTTATCAGAAAGTTGGGTATTTACTATTATACAGCAAACTTACTTGAAAACATAACACAACGCACTTACTACTTTACAGTTCAACACAAGTCAAGTGAAGCACACAAAGTACAATATGCAAATTAGGTAAACACAATAAAATTTAAAGATTAATAATCAATTGAAGCGACAATGAAGTACAAATAGAAGGACAATGATTGTGGTAATCTGATTAAGTTATTACTGCAAAAGCTACTTTGTCACATATTATGAACACTAAGTAAACTATCGCTATAGAGTGTAAGTACGTATAGTTAATGAACTTTACGGCTGTGCTTTATAATGATTTCAATAATTGTAAATGTAATTTCCGTGCAGCAAGTTATATTTGAATTACTTAATTTTCAGTTGAATTAATTGATATTGAGAACTCTATTTTTCAAATAATGAATTTAACAAAGTAAAACTTAGAACTTCTTGCACTGTATGCGGTAAAATATTTCATATTATGTCAGCATATTAATTCAAATAATTCCGTCCTTACTTCAAAAATAAAGTTATATTTCAGTAGTGAAATAATTGCTAACATGTGATTTGCAAAGATTTAGATTTGCGCTGATTTCGGAAATATGATTTTTTTTAAATATATAAAATGCGTAAATTAATAACTTACTTTATAGAATATTTTCATTTTTAAATATTTTGTTGTAAAATTTATACGAAAATATTTTGAGTATTAATTATTTTAACAAAATTTTGGAAAATAATTTAACACGTTTTGTAGTACTAATTAAATTTAATAATTCGAAAGTATTTATATTAAAGATTATTTCATTAAATGCATCTACCTTAGATTAATATATTTAGATGAAATATAGTAATGAATATTAGAAAATAAATCTTATGTGGACTTCAGATTCTTCAAAGGGCAGATTTAATCTCTTTCATTCTAAAAGTAACACTGATGAACTATGAAAAAAATACTGAAACGATCAAGTCTAAAAGCGGTCAAATCACGACGTTTTAGCGACGTCCACAAGTTGCCAAGTTGGAAGGGCAAATATTTTGCGTCTTCGCTGCGCTGTAAAGACGTCGTAAAAGTTACCACGACTACTTTGAAACCTCTTGGACTGGTCTGCAACGACTTTGCTACGTCATGTGGGATGCAACATATAACATAATCAGAATACAAATAATCACACATAAATAACTTAAAGATAACAATTAGTCTAAGAATAGCGCCACACAGAGGGGAAAGTGGCTAATTGCCGTATCGAAGGTGCGAGCTCGAATCCCGGAGAAGGCATGGATGCTTGTAAAAATATAGTTTTTCTGCAGCAAGGGGACACTCGAAATATACGGCGAGCCAGACTTCCTCTCGAGAGGTTCGTAATAGGCGACGAGACGAAGAAGACTCTGAACCATCCCCCTTGGTACTCTCCTTTAAAACTGGGGCAGAACTGAGCAAAGTCCTACTGTCACCTGTGTGGTGCTCAAGGCGCTTGGCAACAACAGACGCAATCTTCTACTCTTTGCCCCGATAAAATTCGTGGGCTTGTTCTGATCAGACAGCAGAGGTGAGTCACAAGAACAACGATAAAATCTAAGAATATAAAAAATTTTGAAAGAAACTGTTTATTAGATTTAAGTTTTATTATTTATTGCTTTTATTATTATTTTTTAAATTATAAAAATTTTAAATGGAAAAAAATGTTAAAAAATCAGATTCTTATTGCACAAAAGTTCAGTTTTAATTAATATGATTGTTGCGCTTAATATAGTGATGTATTTTTTATGTATTTAATATTTCGTAAAAAATGGTTTAATTTAATTCTTAAATCTCCCCTTTCAAAAATTTTCAAGTTACTTCTCCTCTTCCGTCGTAAATTATTAACGTATTTAAATCCGCCTTCCGCTCGTACGAAGAAGGAAATGATTATGGTTATTCATGTTGGTTTAGCAACTACGTTTGTTGCAGGATATTTCTCTCGGATGGCTTTTGAATTCCAAAACTTAGGATGCCCTTGTGTTTCCAATAAGGCTTGTGCTTGAATCTCTTCCTTCGGGCAATCAGTTCTTCTTGTAACATAACAGCAAAATCAGATATATCTCATTTCAGGTATTCTATGGGCCATGCCGACACATGCAAATTTTATATGTTTTAGAAGCGAACACTAAGATATTTTTAAATTTTACATACAGCTTGTATGTAGCAATATATCTTTTGAAAATATACAATTCTTTTCAATATCAGACCTCAGCCAGCATAGCTCCGTGTTAGGAAACAAATTATTTAACTTTTATGATTGTGTTCATACAGGTGCCCAAAAGGACGGACATTCGAAACTTAAATAGTATTTATTTCTTTGATAAATAGCTATATGTGATGTTTAGAGAAACATAAACACTCATTATTTGGCAGTCCAATCTCCTTTCAAGTGAACGCTTTGTCACACAGTGCTGATTGATATTATCTAACCAAAATGACGCTGCAACCATAGATGTAACAGTTGCAACCGTGGATGTAACATGGATGTCCTTTGCCATTCGGACAAAAGTCTTCGGACAAGTGTATGGCTTGTTTAAATGGTTTACGCATTCGAGAAACTACAGAAAATCAACGCCAAAGAAACCGGCGGCATCTTTGATTGAACATCTTACTCCAATAGTTCCAACAATACGCTAGTACGCACTATCTGTCATTTGTTTTCTCTCATCCATAGTAACACGAATGTCATGAAAAATTATGCTGCGAAAATTCTAAAAGCTTCACATTAGCAAATAGAGTTTAGTTTTCTTTGGTATGATTAACTAGCATCAGACACCTTAAGAGTCTAGAAGCGAACTATCCCTTTGTCTGAAGTAACAACAGAGTCTTGGAAAAGTTTAAAACGACCTTTTTATTAAATCAGTGCTTGACCATAAAATGCTGGTCTCTTGCTTAAAACCCGACACTACTTGTGGCGATGTAACTTAACGTAACTGACAAATAGAAGTTTAAACTAAATCTAGTAGTCAAAAACTACACAAATGATTTAATGTGAAGTTGGTTTAAAACTTCTCATTTAAATTATATCACTGGTTACTTAAAATAATTATAATCCTACAAGCATTTAAATGGAGTTTACACCTACTGCCTAGTTAGCATATTTTCCGACAATCAATCGTGATTGGCTAAAACATACGGTACTAGCGTAAGTTAATTTTGCATAACCTTTTGCCTGAGTGCGTATTTGTGACAGCAACACAAGACAGTATAGTATATTCTTTAAAGTGTAAAATTTACCAGAACTTAAAAATAAATATAGCAATTTTAGTTTCAGGTTTGTAATGTTAGATTCTTATCTTAAGATAAAACGGTTAAGAAAACGTATTTTCTTCAAATCGATATTTTATTACAATATCTATAAAAGTAAAATTCTCTTAAGTTATATTGGTAAGATAAATAGATTAATAAATGAAAACGTGAAATAAAATTGTTGTTTGTTGTTAATTTCAAGTGATATCAACTCTAGACAAAGCTTAGTTTCGCCCATTATTTATTATTTTGAAAAACTACTAACATATGAAAATTATATGTTTTTTTTATTTACTAATGCCTTGTTGTTACGTAATGCTTGCACGGAATAATCAAAATATGTAATATACTTTAAATGCGCGCAAAATTAAATAGAACGCCATAAATGAGAAATGATTAAATTGAATCTTGATTTTGTTTAATAATATTCTATGCATTTCCGCCGATCTGATGCTGACAAGAGATACGTCACGTATTTAAATAACTGCCGCCCGGACGGTATAGTCGTTAGGGAAGCCGACTGCGATGCCGAAGGGCCCGGGTTCGAATCGCGGAGAAGACATAGATGTAAATTGCCTGTCCTCTCACAGGAAATAACTGTGGCCTCCTATTAGGTGTCTCTACAATAAAATGGCCACCACTTCTGGCTTTAGGAGTGGCCAATGATGAAAAAAGGCAAATGCCTGCCATTCGATTAAAAAAAATATTTAAATAACTCATTTTCTTCTTCTAGAGATTTCTAGATCCACTCCATTCTTGTTTTAGGTCTCCAGTGAAATAAAGTTTCTCTGATTCCTTTGGTAAGTCTAATGTTAAATATGTATGTATGTACCTCGCATTGCTGAAACTATGCTGCACCTAGAAGTATCAAACTTTAAACACTCCTATTCCTGCACATGATCATGTGCACTTCAAATAGCGAATTCTGAACTTGTTTCTTACTTATGACATATATTAAATGAGTTTAATGAATTTTTTATTAATAAATTCATCAATTTCGAAGCATTTTTTTTTCATTGCTTGAAATAAAATATTTTTTATATTCCACGCCCTAATGTATTGCAATTCAGCAACATATGAGGTACTTACAGGTATTTATCTTAGAGTTAATCAACTTGTAGAGACATTAGATTATTTTTTTGGAAGCAGGAGATGTGAAAATATGCAATGTTCTCGTCGGGATTCGAACCCTGGACCTCTCGAATATGCGCCGAGTGTGCTACCATAAGACCACGAAAGCTTGCTGTAAGAAGGGAGAAAGTACTTTATATACTCCTCTTTTAAAAGGCCACTGGGGGTTAGGGGACCCAATCGCCAAATCCTTTTGGTGACGAATTATTGTTCATCACGTTTTAGTTCGGGCTCCACTGCAGATTCATTTTTTTTTTGAAGCAGGAGACATGAAAAATAAACAATGACTCACTGGGTCTTGAACCTGGACCTCTCGAATATGCGTCGAGTGTGCTACCGATACACTACGATGGATGCTGGAAGGAGGGAGAAAATACCTTATAAACTGACTTGGCTGTTTAAAAGCAACGTCTTGTCTTTCACTGAAATAAAATACATTTACCTTCCACGTGTCAGTTTGTTTCTATAAAGCAGTTTGTAAGGTATCAAACTTTCAAATTTAATTATCTGACATTGGTTAAGAAACTAAGCTAATTTAAAAATAATAAATACAGATAGTAATAAGATTTTTGTTTCCTTTTTAATCTGATCCAATTGAATAAATCTGCATTTAATATACAATCATCAGAATTATGTTATTGATCGGAAATTTTCAGTATGTAATAGTTAATAAATTATATTTATGTAATTTTCAATCGGTAAATGTTTTTTCTAACGTCTTTCGGTATGCAATTGATGCATAACCTTATTTTTCTCTTTCTTCTTTCTTTTTTTTTTATTTTTATGAGCTTTTACAATTTTTGAAGCAAATCTTACTTCAAGTTCCTTATTTGGTTATAGAAGCCAGATGACACTGTCTTACCTAAGTGGATCCGTGATAAGATTTCGTACGAATATTCTTCAGTATCCATTATCTTCATTTTCCTATATTATATATAATCTATCTGATATCTTGTGATGTAAATGTTAAGTCTCTTCTTGATCCTTTTCCATATTCCTTTGCCAGCTTTCGTTACATAAGTACAAAAAGACAAAAAAAATAATATTTGAGTGCAGAAATATTATATTTAATTATTTCTACATGAGAACCGTTGTGTCTGCTGTCATCGAATTTTTAAATTAAAAAAATACATAAAAAAATAAATATGAAAAAGAAAGAAAAAAAGAAAAGAAAAAAAACTGAATTGATATTTGATGTAGAATCATTTGGAATAACGTACCAAAATTAATACAAATATAGCTCAGAATATCTAAAGAAAAGAAGAAGCTGATCCATATTATAATTTCCGTATTTAATAGTTAAATAGTAAAATATTTCTATGCAATATAAAAATGTGCTTTAAAACACTTTTCTACAGTCCAGTCACGGATAAAATGTACACAGCACAATTCAAAACTATAATTAAAACTCAGTTCTTGTATTAGAAATTACACAGTTACTAGCTCATTTATAATTTCTGTTGCAAGTCTAGAGTCGTTGGACTGAAACGTAAACTAGTGTAATCAAAACAGCTATACTTTTGGTTAATTATTAAAATCATTCAACATTTTATGAAAGTTAAAAACCGGTTGGACCCCTATAGCTTTTTCTTAAAAAATATTATAAAAAGGAAATTCTATGTGAATTCATTTCAGATCCGTATCTTTATTAAAATCGTTACTAATATAAAAATTTAACGTTACGAAGATTCAGTTTACCTGATATTTATTGGTTGAATATGCTAACAAATTGATAATTATAAGCATCTGAATTGGTGTACAATTATTGCATCTATTAATTATGAAAACTATTCACTCTAAATTATATTTGAAATATAATTTAGAGTTGTTTCTTTAAATTCTATAAATAAATTTTTTATAG
>KK120477.1:125339-141631 GCA_000611955.2 Stegodyphus mimosarum
CTTCCCTGCTGGCAACATGCTACTTTCCACGCTGCTGCTTATTTGCCGAAGATGACGTCGTACTTTAAAATGGACTTATTACATTCTACTATAATTAAGAAATATATTCTCTGCAAGCGTATTATTTGATATACGTAAAAAATAAAGAATGTGATTCTTCAAGTTCAGTTGCGCTAAATGCGTCATCATGCTTTCCCATTCAGCTCTACCTTCAAGCCTCTACAGTCTTCACAGCCGTCTACGCAATATCGAAAGCTGTTAAAAGTTCCAATGTTTTCAGCTACACATTTGGAATCATTACGTATAGGTATGTATGTATGTATGTGCGTGCGTAGATATGTAAATCAGTGTCCTAATTTTAATTTGCAACATTCTTTCCTAATTTAGTTATTTATCACTTTCATCCTAAAAGCAGTTTCTGTTTATATTTAATAGCTCTTAGCTGCATCATTTCGAATTAATTTTCTTCACATATTTTTTACATAGCGTTTATGACGCAGATAATTACATTACGCTACAATCAATATCAATTTCAAATTTGCAGACGCAAAGAAATGATTCATTCAGTCATAATGAAACTGAGACAAAAATTATCAACCAGGTCTTCATCTGAGACAAACCGCGGCTTTCTCTCGCTTCTCTGTCTTCCAAGCTTGCTCCATGCTCACGCACTTTTTTCTTCAGATATTCAAAATACAAAAATTCCTTTAGGAATGGGGGTGTTTAGAATAAATTTATCTGTGTCTTTATGAAACATATTCGTCTATGGCAAAAAGCATTGTTTTGTCAAGAAAAACGGTCTTAAATCTACCACGAATATGTATATTTCTTTATGAATCAACTGCCATTGTTAACAACCCCACCGACATTATTTAAATCATTTCATGTATGTATTTAATATTTTGCAAATATCACATGCTATCAACCGTCTCTAGATTTCAAAATATACTTTATAATGTGATACGAAACATAAAACTTGATGGACAATTTGCTTGATGGTTATTCCGTATGATTGAGTGTCTACAAAGTGGAAAACCACCGAAGTCCTTTCTTTAAAGGTTTAAGTGGAGTACAGCAAAGAGATTAATTTGTGTATTTAAGCGATACAATGAAATTTTATCAACTACTAATTCATGTTTATCAATGACAAAATACAATATGTTTGTACATTTAATAATACTCTGGATACATTAAGAATGATGAAATTTCCATTCAGTTAAGAGCTATTATTCCAAAACTGAAGACGTAGAGTTAAGTAGTAGTAGCAGAGTCCTTCTACATGCATTAATTAATCTTCGGCTGTCACTGTCATTGTGGTTGCGTATTGTCAGTCATCAAATTTTTAACACCTTCATTCAGCTGGCGTCACTGTATATTGCATTGAAGATGTTATCCTATACGAATATATGCGTGGAAATCAGCAAAAGATGCAATAACATTGCAGTGATATGATCAATTAAGTAATTCATGTGCATACATATTTTCCTCTTTATATCTTGCACGCACTTTTAATTCAGTGTGTTTGACTGACAGGATTAATACTAACAAGGTTAATTAATTAAATTGAAATACTCTCAGCACATCTACGAGCAATTCAACCCCCTGCCATTCCTGCGGGCTGCGAAAATTTCCTGCACCTGCGTCTTAAGTAGCGAAACCTTTCGGCAGCCCACGAAGCCTCACCTTCCGGCCGTGGAGGATGCGATTTCGAACCGCTACGAAAGCACGAAAAACGTGATTTCCTAAGTACGAAATAAACGAGGGGATGCTGAAGATGGCAGCTTGAAGTAAGCCGTCAAAGTCAGACTCGGATTGCGCTTTGGCTTGAATGCTCAGGAGTTAGCTATTTGATCCTGCCAGTAGCCATATGCTTGTTTCGAGAATAAATTATGCAGCTAAATGAAATAGACAAAATTATCAAAGCTTTTGCAACAATTCACTATTTATCTATTCTTTTTAGTTGCTGTAAACCCTTTGAGGCCTTCAGAACGCAATTCCCCCTCCCCAAAAGTGCAAATCTCTACTAAAAACGTTTCTGATTTTTAAAAAAGTATAACATAGTTGTCTTTTTATTCATTAGATGGCAGTACCACTGAAAGTGATATTTTTCTTGTAAAACAGAATTAAAATGCATGACTTTCTAAGACCTACTAATTTTTTGGTGTTTCAGTAGAGAGAAACAAATCATAAAAAAATATTAGTCATCATTTTTATTTTTATATACGTCTTCAAAAAACCTGTTTGTAAATTTTAGTAGTGAAAAAAGAGTGAGAATCTTTCATCCGTCCACACTTTAATACCGGCGCCTCACCAGGGCAGTTCTTCACCAATTCGCCAAATCTAGAACATTGCGCAAAACGTGCAATTTTGGAATTTGCATGCATTAAAGAGGAGTAAAAAAGTGTTTTGGAAAATTTCATACAAAATAACGGATATAGTCTTTAAAAATTTTAATCTTTTATGTTAATTTTATATTTATAAGTATAACAAACTAACTACGTTTATTCGATGCATGTAAAAAATTTTAATACCAAAATATTATGAAAAGTAACATTTTTCTGTTTCTTAATTCACTTTTTATACTGCTCCTTAAAAGGCTAAATGGCATAAATTTCGCTTTACTAACATGGCTCTGCTACTTTGCAACACTCTACTAACTAAAATGGGTTGAGCTTTATTAACTGGCAGACAATGTTTTTTGAGAGATTTGTTTAATACAGGACATAAATATTTCTTTATTTTTGGAGGGGAGGGAGTGGAACAATTTCAATATTATGTTAGAGGGCCTTTTTAATTTTTTAAGTTTTTATTTATTTATTTGTTTATTTTTCGTATTTCCTGCAAAAAAAAAAATCTTATGTTTTCCAGTATTTGATATAAATTTAAAATAAGTGCAATATTTTATCCTTTATTATTATCTGAATTTAACAGTAAGCAATTTTTTACTTGTTTCTTACCACGAATCTCTTCGTGGGGATAACCTTTCCATTCTTCTATCAATTATAAAATTGCTCGGATTCTCCAGAAATTTAACTTTCAAGTCATTTTTCAGTGAAATTTCTTTTCTGATTCTCAACGTTCTCATCTCGGACTTTATTTCTTGCGAATTATGTGTTATGATTTATCTCACTTGTGAATCATCGTGGCAAGATGAGCAGGATTGCCCCTGTCGTTGGCAAGAGATTTACAGGTGACAGCACGACTTAGCTCAGTTCCTCGCTCAATTTTCAAGACTAGCACACCGGGGAGACCGGTCCGAGAGTTTTCCTCTTCCCTCTTCCCTTACCACCAAACTCTAGAGAGGACTTTCGTCTCGCCGAGTATTTAGAGTGCCTCCATGCCGCACAGACACGATACATTTACAAACACTCCTTGATTCGAAATCTGGGCCCTTCGGTATCGTAGTAGGCTTCTCTAACCATTCTACCGTCTGGGCGGCACCTTGCGAATTATAGCATATCTTGTCAGTGTACTTTGGAATATATTGGCAACATTAAAAGAGATTTATTATTAATTATGTATTATTAATTTATAGAATTTAATAAGAATATTTTTTAATTATAGAATTATTATTTAAATTATGTCCTCTCCAGTTATTAATAACACTTTTAGAAACGCACTGTCTTAGTTTTTCACATTTCATGCGCATTTTCTTTGAAAAATGATGCTAGCGTTCATTTTTACGTTACTCGTTTTTACGTTCATTTTACGTTACTTTATTACTTATTTTTACGCCTATTGTGCTGTGAATGAAAACATGCTTGCGCTTTTCCCATTTCTTTATTTAAAAAAAAAAAAAAGGTTTGCTCCTTAAGCAGAAGGACCTGCGTCTGACACCCTCGAAATAGGTAGAATTTAATTAAATAATCTTCACCAATATAAAGCTTCATTTTTGCTAATTTTAAATTTTACATTATGAAGAAATTGGCTATTTTTGGTGGCGCCATCTACCAGCCGGATGCAAAGCTATTCGCAAAATAGAAGCAAAGTAAAAGAAAAGGTATTCGCAAAATAGGAGAAAAAGAAATGTACAAAATGTAGGAAGTCGCATGGAGATTAATGACTGACAAAATTTTTCTTTGCCTTTAGTACCACCTAAAAACAACGTAGCGCGTACTCTTCCAATTTGCTGATTTTTTTTGTTTATTTTGATGAGTTGCATATCTAGCGAAGTTAAATCAACTTCTGTGCTTTATATTAGAAAAAAAAATGTCTTTGCATCTTATATTACTACAAAAAGAATATGTTATCTATATATTTATTTTAATACCTAATCTTTGCTAAAGTAAAGTAGGACAAATGAAAAAACATTTTTCACTTGTTTTTAGTAAATATATAACTAAAATAAAGAAATAATAATTCAGTTATTCGGATTGTCCGAAAATCCAGTCGAAATGTGCTGTCGCATAATTTCTGAGGCATTAATTTTTTAAACAAGTAGACCTGTCATAACCACTCATCTTTAAATTCTCCTACTTTTGGATCCTATATGTTTTATAGTTTATAATTTTTAAATAATTTATTTAAACTTTTTGAAATTTTAATGGCAGAGTATTCGAATTGTTTGAGTTAGAATGCAATTTGTGGTTTTAGATATAAACTTATTTTCGGTGTTTGCAGTCTAAAAAGAAACACTAAATAGATTTTAGATGAAGTCTGTTCTTTTCTTTCAAAATCAATGAAATTTTGCCTCTGAAATGCTTTCCAGGATCTTCTAAGTCGTTTTTAATGCAAAGTAAATTTTTGTCAATTATTAATTTTTAAGGTATCCTGCACATTGCATCATGACAGAATTTTTTGTATAGGTTTACGTTTAGCTAGTAGATGGCGCCACAAAACAAGCAGTAATTTCGTCATAACTAAATATTTTAAATTTTATATATTTGCGAATAAATAAAAGATGCAAAGCTTACAAAATTTTTGTTATTTACTTCTACAGAGACTTCCAGTTTTTTATCTTTTAATAGATGTATTCTTTCATTAGTTTTCAACAGCAACGAAACAATTCCGCAATATTGTGCACAGAAATTTATTTTTCTACAGCAGAAAATTATTTTGCTTATAAAATATCAGAATAATGTATAAATAATTTTAGCATATAACAATATATATAAGAAAGTAGGCATTCTTCCAGCATTAAAATCTGCTTTCATTTCTCAAATTAATTAGGTCAAATTATTTTGCATTAAAATTGCCATTACGATTTATCTGAGAGTTTGGAATGCTGACAGAAAAATTTTTACTTGCCTTAACATTCTTTCATATATACATTTAACGCTACTTACACATTAAACATAAAAAAGTAAACATAAACTATTCATATAAGCATTTTTTTTTCTTGTAAAAAGCAACGTTTAAAAATTTTCATTTGATTTTCTCCTCATTTGAAATACAGACACGTGTACCATAAATATCAGTAAATAAATAAACTCTATTTTATTGCTGCGTACCACATTTTACATTCTACGTTATGCAGGAAAAAAAAAACACAAAAAAATCTGAAATGTTTCAAATTTTAAATAACGTCCAAAGGGACGTTTATTTAACATTTTGTGTGTTACCTTTATTTGTTAAATACCATGTTCTTCGCACTTAAACCATAAAATTCAGTTCAACAGCAATATCGCAAAATAATTTTAAATTGAGCATATCTTTAGAAATTTCGGTACACGATCTCACGCGCTGGAGATAAAAATGTTTTTCTGTACAACGTTGGTATTGCTGGCTTTGAAATCTTTGAGTTTGTTAATGAAAAATTCGTTAAAGTTTTAGAGAATATTGTTACGAATTTCACATTTATTTGGCTATTTATTTAGAACTGTAATTAAAAAAGATACCGTTGTTTTATCACATTTGGAGAAATATACATACATTTATGCAGATTCTTCATTATTTAATTTCTTTAAATTTAATGCAGAGCGATAACATTTAGTGGCAACAATTTGAAAAGTGATACGCCGTTTTTGTGTTTCCGACGCAAAATCGCAAAACGAAAGTAATAGTCCTTCGGGACTAAATCCCTTTGGACTAAAAAACAGCATATGCAAATATTTTCATTCCAAAGAATTGGTACGTTCTGTTTAGCTATACGTGATAATTTTTCAGAATTTAGAAAGTTTATCATGCATGAACTTTAATAAAAATACCAAAAAAACTGCCCATTCGCGTATAAAAATATCTAAAAAATTTTGTCTGGATTTTTACAGGTGGTGATGTATCTCTGGAGACGAGTTAGACATCAATTATGATTTCAAATTCCTGCATCGAAACGTCTCAAAATGTTGTAGATGCGTTAAATCATGTTGAAAAAGCTGCACGAACCAAGGAAGTGAAAATATATTCTCAGATATATGCATGCAGGGTGTCATTCTACTTTACTATAAGGATGACACCAAGGTTAAGATTTAGTATTTTTATGATAATAAAAGAAACATAGAAAGATGAAAAGAAGTAGGCTAAAAATTTAACGCTATAGCATGAGGTGATATTACAATAGCATCAAAAGGGGAAGTTTTCAAGTCTCTAGCTACTACGCAATCGTTTCAAGTTCCGTCGTCACCTCTAAGAACTCGACAGATCGCACAGCAACATCTACCTGCTGATGTCGTTGCCAAGTGCGGAAAATAAAAAGGTGGATGAGTTGTAGAAGCGAATTAGCACATGCAAAAAAAAAAAAATTGCTTGTAATCTGGCTTTTGTTATGATAATTGTGATGTTTTAAATATAATACAGAGCAAGTGTACATTCCGTTGTTGAATGTAATAGTTGAGTTGGCAAGGACATCATTGAACTTTATTGCAGTGACGTTCAGTTACTTTCGTTACTGTTATTACTGCAGACATCACCAGAGGAAATAACAAGTCATTCTAATCCGTTCAAATTTAACAATGGTACGAAGATGAAGCCAGACAGTAATTTAAAATCAGAAGTGCCGAAGCCCTAAGGAAGGACGTCAGGAAAGAGTAACAAAAATAAATACATAAAATTGATAATAAATAATTAACAATTAAATTAATCAAATTATTCAATTTAATAAAATGTAGGTAAAAGTAAAAATTTTATTTCAATTTAATAAAATGTAGGTAAAAATAAAAATTTTATTAAGTACCAAATTAATCATAAATATTTTAATGAAATAATATACCAAATGTCATCTTAGTGGAGGCTTCAATTAACATTACAATTTCACTCAAAAACAACAACAAAAAAAATGTCCAACCTGCCTTCGGCTGAACTTAAAACCTGAGTATATAGTATAATGTATTTGAACGGATGATATTAAAAAGAATGATTTCTTTTCCAGCACGCCAATGAAGAGATAAAGAAAGGAAAAAAATAAAATCTGAAAGATTTCAGATTTTAAATTACGTCCAAAGGCGCGTTTTTTTAACGTTTCGTGTGCTACCTTTTTTTATTAAATATCATGTACTACGTACTCAAACCATAAAATTCAGTTCAAAATCAATATCGCAAAATCATTTTAAAATGAACATATCTTTAGAATTTCCGTAAGTCTCGTGCGCTGGAGATAAAAATGTTTTTCTTTTTCCGTACAGTGTTGCCATTGCTCGCTTTGAAATCATTTAGTTTGTTAATCAGAAATTCGTTGAAATGTTACAAAACATAAAATCGATAATAAAGCAAATTTCAAATTCAAAATTAGGGCTTCCAGATGCCCATATTCGCAGTAGGATTACGTCATTCAAAATTCGATGGCTCTAGGTTTTATCACAATGCGAGAAACATGCATACATTTATGCAGATTTTTCATTTTTTAAAATTTAATGCAGAGCGATAACATTTAGTGGCAACAATTTGAAAAGTGAAACGGGCATTCAGAGTGATTCAACGCAAAATCGCAAAACGAAAGTAATAGTCATTCGGGACTAAATCCCTTTGGACTAAAAATTGTTAAAGTTTCACTAATGAGAATTGTAACAGTTTTAAATATTGTTGCTAATAGTTTGTACAATTTAAATAGACGAACATTAATATATATCTGAATGGCAACGTTTTAAACTCACGAAGAATGTAATTATATTTATTTTTAAATAGTTTAGAATGTGTTCTCTCATCTTGCTTGTATGTCGCCATTTTAAGTGCTAAATTAAGTTTTTCTGTGTTCCATCAATGGAGTTTGCTTCATTTGCGAAGGAAGTATCACAGTCTTAATTATTTTTGAAGGCGCCAAGCGAGATCGAATAATCGTGCGTATTTTTATTTTGGTGCTACTTTAGTAGACGGTTACACGGATTTTGCTGGTTTACGTTGGCGATTTACGACTTATGTTAACCGACGCTTTGTTGTCATTTTATTCAAAAAATAATGGGTTTTATTATGCATAACTTCCGTGTTTTATATATTATTTATGGCTTCTAAATATTAAAAATCAATTTAATTTTGCATTTTTAATTGAAATAAAATTTTATTGTTTATGATATTTTATGTTGTGGATGATGTAATCAATAACGACACCTTACTTTAAAAGTAATTGGTTATACTACCTATACATTGAATCTAATGTTTTCAACATTATTTATGTCTGTTAAATATTATAATACAATTTAATTTTGCATTTTTTTTAAAATGATTTTATTATGTATGATTATTTAAATAATTTTAAGTCTATGCGTGATGTAATCAGCTCCTTGATTAGCTACAGAATATTTGTGCATTAAGTAATTGTTCTTTGCCATTAGGTAATTGCTAAATTGTGTATTCCGTCGTACTAAAAAAATGGCAAAAAAGTAACAAGTGTTACTATGAAAAATTGATAAAATATTTATTGCCACATATGTTTTAAGTTAAATAATTATATCCTATAAAACTTATTTTAAAGTATTTGAATTTAAGTAATATTTTAATTCTTTTAAACTTTGGTATGACATTTTTAATTCGATATTCAATTTAAGTAAAATTTTAATCCAATTAAACGTTGACGCGATGTTTTTATAACGGTGTTTTTATTCTATTTCTATGCTATATGAAAGTAATAATTTAACCTTACTTTAGTACTTTATACTCGTAGTAAATGTACTTATTTACATTTGCCTGTCATCTTAAATAACGACATTTTCAACAAAAAATTAATCCATTATTTTTAACGATATTTATTTTTTTACAGTTTGGAATACTTTACTATGCGTAAAATACGTAAAAAAGCGTTTTTCAAGATGGCTGACGATTGTAAAAATTCTGCCAACGTAAATCGCCAAAAATTCGTGCAACTGTCTACCAAAGTAGTACCTTTATTTTATTAGATCATCATTAAACGCAATATTTGTGATACAGAATAACAATATTATTACTACTCGTTAATATCGAATTGCTTTATTTTATCAGTTCATCACTGAACGTAATATTAGTAATACCAGATTATTACTTCCTATTAATATTGAATTGCTTTATTTTAATAGTTCATTACTGACCGTAATATTAGTAATACCAGACAGATTATTATTTCCTATTAATAGTGAATTGCTTTACTTTATTAGTTCATCGCTGAGCGTAATATTAGTGATACGAGGTTATTAATTTTTGTTAATTTTGAATTGCCTTATTTTACTTAACGTATTGGATAGTATATTTGATATTCATTTTAGTTGTTCAACAGTAGACATATATAGCGTATCCATTTTTCTATGCTGTTATTTTAATTTTAATCGGAATTTCTGTGGCAGAGAGTATGAATTTAATATAATTTAAACATGTCGTTTTTGTGTTTTGTGTATTTAAGAGAGTGCATTTAATTTCGTGATTCCTGAGAACATTAATTAATTAGAGTAACTAAATTTAACTACTTTAAGAAAGCATAAAGAACAGGTGTTCATAATTTTTAAAAGCAGAAATAACGTCCTGTTTAGGAAGAGCTCGTAAGGAAGATTTGCAAAATCTTGAGGCTAAATTGGGAGTTCATGTGACTGCAGATTTAAAAATAGTCGATTTAAAGCAGAAAATGGTTGAAAGCAGAGATTATGATAACATATTCGTCAAAAGAGTCTTAGACACGATAATAGAAGAACGGAAAGAGAGGAAGAAAAGGGAAAAAGAAGAAGTAGGAGGCAGGAAGAAGCAGAAGAGCGAAGAAAGAAAGAACAGTACGAATTAGAGAGATTAAGACTTGAAGTAGAGACAAAGTCTCAAACTAACGGACAGGTCCGGCAGAAAACGGAGCTGCGTCACCTTATCCAGAAATTCGACGACAAGAAAGTAATTTGTATCTCATTACTAGGACTACGTCCTTACGAAGTAACACAGTTAATAGCTAGAGAACCCTCCAATAAAGCTAAAGACTATGAGCATGTGAAGAATTTATTGTTAAAACGGTTTTAGCTAAGCCCGGAAAAATTCAGGCAGCTACAGAATATTTCATGAAACATCAGAAGAGTGCAGAATCTACATGGATGGATTTCAACCCTGAAATAGAAAATTATTGCAAAGAATGGGTG
This sequence comes from Stegodyphus mimosarum, assembly GCA_000611955.2. Classification (NCBI taxonomy): domain Eukaryota; kingdom Metazoa; phylum Arthropoda; class Arachnida; order Araneae; family Eresidae; genus Stegodyphus; species Stegodyphus mimosarum. The sequence continues at coordinate 135,788 of KK120477.1, forward strand.
ACTCGCTTGGGAGCTGAGACTTTTGATCAGTTGCTAGACTTGATGGTGATTGACCAACTTAAACGTGGGGTCCCTCCCGAAATTCGAGATCATTTCTTGACGAGTGGGTAGACATTATTTCATCCAATAAATTAGCTGAAAAACTTGATGTCTATGAAAACGTCCGCGGAAATTTCCAAAAAGGCCTGTAGTAGAACGGCAGAAAGAAAGACACATTTCACAAACTCATAGTAAAGTGAGTTCAGATAGTAAAAATAAAACTGAAAATAAATGGTCATCAGGTTTTAATTCGCAAAGCTGGTTCCACAGACCAGAAGTCCATGTCCGGATGATAAATATGAAAAACCAAATACTCCATAATGTTATCAATGTGGACAGAATTAGTGCAAAAGCAGAGGATACATTTATATTACCTTATACTAGTATGGGTTATGCAAATAGTTATATAATTCCTATATTAAGAGATTCAGGTGTTAATATTGAAATAGTTTGTCACAAATACATCACGTCGGAAATGCTGACAGGTGAAAATGTGTGGGTGCAACAACCATTAGACTTGAATCCAACCTATTTACCATTGGCTGAGGTCGAACTAAATTGCAATCTCGGGCGAGTAATAACAAAGGCTGCTATTATTAGAAATAAACTCGACAAAGGAAGATATTTATTAGGCAATCGAACATTTGCACTGTTGAATGAACAAAGAAACGAACCTAATAGTCATCCTCACCAGGTTAATGCGGTCTATACTAGAGCTCAAACGAAAAGCGAAATAGCTGAACGCGAAGAGGAGATCTTGGAACCGATGAAGGAAGAAAATGAAGCATCCAGAGATGTTCTCGAAGAAGTTAAATTACCGGAATTAAATATGGAAGATGAAGCTCTCCTGAAATTAGTAAACATTGACTCAAAAAATGGTTGCACGACTTCAGCATAGTGATAAGGAACTATCTAAAATCATCCAAGAAGTAAACGAAGGTACGTGCAGAAATGAGAACTATAGTCTAACAGGAAAAGATCTTTTAGTTAAAAAAAGACTAAAATGGGCTTTGAAAAAAAGCTTGTAATTATACTTGAAAAACTCAAGCCACCAATTATAAAGATGTACCACGAAGAAACTTCCGGTGATTTGGGTGTCAAAAAGACCAAAGACAGGTTGGCTGGACATTTTTATTGGACGAGGTGTTACAAAGAAGCCAAATATTTTATAAAAACCTGTCATGCTTCTCAGCGCGCTGGGAAAGGAAATGACAAAAAGAAGGCTCCATTGACGTTAATACCAGTTGTTTCCGAAATATATACTAAAATAAATGTCGATGATGTTGGTCCGCTACCTATTTCAAAGACTGAAAAAAATATTATTACAGTTCTGTGTATGTCGTATAAATATCCAGATGCTGTTGCGGTGAATTTCTTCACCATCTGTGACTGATACTTTCTTACAGATTTTCAGTCGTATGGGTTTCCCAAAAGCGATCCAAAGAGATCAGGGGACCTCTTTTGTCAGTGCTTTGACAGGGCAATTTTTGAAGCGTTTTGGCATAAAATATGTAAGAAGCTCTGTGTATCATCCGCGTTGAAAGATTCCATGGAACGCTGAAAAGGGTATTAAGAGTTGTATGTATAGGAGCTACTTCTGATTGGGAGAAGTATCTACCATCAGTTCTTTTTGCTCTCAGAACAGTCACACACGAAGGCACTGGTGTTACACCAGCAGTTCATGGGAAAAACCTACGAACGCCAGTCACTTTACTTTATGAACAGTGGCTAGAATCGACTGAAGAAAGAAATAATGTTGTCAGTTACGTTTTCGAACTTATTAATCGAATGAAGAAATGCCAAGAACTTGCCGTGGAAAACATGAAAGAAACTCAACAAAGGAGTAAACGTGGTACGATGGGAATGCATTTAAAAGAAAATTTGCTGGAGGAGATTTAGTTCTAGTTTTAATTACAAATCGTCAAAACAAACTAGAGATACAATGGAAAGGACCTGGGAAAATAGAGCAAAAAATTTCAGAAACCAGTTATATTGTACGTTTCGAGGAACAAAATGAGCCAAATCAAGTATATCACATTAACATGCTTAAACCACATTACAAAAAACCAGAAATGATTAACATGATAACTGAAGTGGAAGGCTACTTAGAAATGGACATACCTCATTTACCTTCCAATCCAAGTATATTAAATTTCTCGGACATCATAGAGGATAATGAGCTCGAGAAAAAGTTGAAACCCGAGCAAATAGAAGATTTATGAAAGGCTTTATGGAAATATTTTGGTTGTTTTTCTAATAATCCTGGACTAGCAAACGTAGTTTCTCACGATATTGAGGTATTAAATAGCGAACCAATACAAATAAAGCCATACAGACTGCCACTACGACAGATTGAAATTCTCAATAAAGAAATTCAGAAAATGTTCGGTCTCAAAGTTATAGAGTCGAGAGAATCAGACAATACATCTCCTAAGATCTTGATAGAATTTTCATCAAAGGATCCTCGGCCTTGTATTGATTATCGTAAACTCAATGCTGTTACTAAAATTGAATACTATCCTTACCTAATATTGAAGAACGTATCGAAACCGTAGCAAAAACAAAATATATTACCTTATTATATTTATCTAGAGGCTACTGACAAATTCCATTAACAGAAAGAGCACAGAGATATGCAACATTTTTAACTAATTTTGGAAGCTTCAGCCCTCTACGTTTGTCCTTCGGATTAAAAAATGCCCCATACGTTTTTAGCAAAGTTATGACTAAAGTCCTAGCTGGATGCGAAGGATTCGCTACATCATACCTAGATGACATAGCCATTTACTCAGACAACTGGGAAGAGCGCCTTAAAAATTTAATTTCTGTTCTGGACAGAATACAGAAAGCAAACTTACAACTAAAATCATCAAAATGTAGGTTTTCACGAGATCAAGTGCGATACCTAGGCCACATTGCGGGACAAGGACAACGAACTCAAGATGAAGTAAAGATCCTGGCTGTAAAGGAGTATCCTGCACATAAGAACAAAAAAGGAGTGCATGCTTTTTTAAGACTAGTAGGGTATTATCTCCAGTACATACCGAGATTTTCGGAAATTGCTTCACCCCTCACTGACACTATGAAGAGGGTAACTAAAAAAGGAAATATACAATGGTCTGAAAAATGTGACTAAGTTTTTAAACATTTAAAAGAGTTGCTATGCAAAAATCCCATTCTTTATGCTCCTGACTTTGACAAAAATTTATTATACAAACCGATGTCTCTGATAACGGCATGGGTGTAGTACTATCCCAATTAGATGATGAACAACATGAGAATCCTATCTTGCATATCAGCAAAAAATTTTATAAATTTGAAAAGAACTATTGTACTACTGAAAAGGAGTGCGCAGCCATCATCTGTGCCATCAAAAACCTGTATTTTTATCTCGATGGTCAGCAAGAATTCTTGATTGAAACTGATCATAACCCTTTTGTCTGGTTACAACCCAACTATAAATTTAACTCTAGTTTGATGCCCTGGGCACTCTCATTACAACAGTATTATTTTAAAGTCATTCATCGCAAGGGATGTTTGCGCAAAAACGTAAATGTTCTGAGTAGAATTAAGTAATACAATGTCTCTTAGTGTATGTAACGCGAGTTTATTTTATTTCATTTTATTCAATGTACGAATTTTACAGAACTTTTCCCTTCGGAAAAAGTCTTTCCGTTGGGGGAGAGGTTGTAACAGTTTTAAAAGTTGTTGCTAATCGTTTGTACAATTTTAATAGACGAACATTAATATGTATCTGAATGGCAAAGTTTTAAACGCACAAAGATTGTAATTATATTTATTTTAAAATAGCTTAGAGTATGTTCTCTCTTCTTGCTTGTATCGCGCCATTTTAAGTGCTAAATAAAAGTTTTGCTGTGTTCCATCAATGGAGTTTGCTTCATTTGCGAAGGAAGTATCACAGAATCAAGAAAACGCTAGAAACAGTATGAAAATGCGGAAGGAAATTTTAACGGAGATAATGTAAGTGAAGACAGAAAAGCCGAACATTATCTGACCAAGACCCTCTGCTGATCAGCTGTCAAGCGGACTACGAGAGAGGAAAAAGAATTCTTCCAATTCCAAAGGGGCTAGTCTGTAAGCTGAGAACGAAAGTAGAGTTCCGTACAAGTGACGATTTTCGTTCCCCTACTTGTTTGAGTTTTCCAAAGTGTTTGCAGCCTTTTTTTTTTTTTTTTTTTTGAAAGTTACTAACTTTGGATAGGCACAACCACAATGATCACTTCAATGTTTTCGGAAATGAAAAATGTATCCATTCACATAAATTTTTTCTACAACCTGAAAAGTAAGCGTTTAAATTGTGGCTGGCGGCGTTTTTCCAAAAATCCTCAACCTCCGTCAAAGGGTTTGTCTTCCACAGGAAAAGCCAGGCCTGCATTCATTCTTTAGAAACAACATTTAAGGTTATTTTTAAAATAGCGTTTTCGTGATCTAAAGAATTTTTTCGCTGAAATATTAATATTACATGAAAGAAGTCTGGAAGACCTCTTATTTCGATCTCCGATGTGCTCCGGCTATAATTGCCATTTATCTGAAAAACTGATACGGAGCGGATATAGTATATACTTCTGTTGCGGCCGATTGCAACCAAAATAGGAGTGTCAAATCTACATGTTATAGCAGTCCCATATACAAAATTTCAACATTCTGAGGCTACTCGTTTTTGAGTTATGCGAGATATGTACATACATACGCAAGTACATAGGTACGTACGTACGTACGAACGCACAGACCTCACGAAATATATCCCTTCAGAATCCCTTTTAAATTAGTTTTATATTTTTTTGGGGGAAAGAGACCTTTATTCTGTCTTTACATACAGATGTCACGCAAAAACATCTTTGAATTTCATTGGATAGCGGTCAAAATGGATATTGGATATTTTCATTAAAATGCAATACCCGAAATTTTTCGCATTTACAATACTTATTACGAGGACGTAAAAATGAATAAAACATTTCGAATTCTGATAGATAATGATGGAGCGCACGCAGTTTAATACATGGCTTAGCGTTTTATTATAGGGGCCGAATTAAATAATTATTCTGAGATAGATATTTCAAAATATTTATTTACCATGTGTTTATTATAACAGCACATTTTATATTAAGGTTTGGCAACATCAAAATGTTAGTTGTTTGGAATTGTTTTAATGATGATGTGCAAATATATAACCGTTTAAAAAACAAATGTTTTAAAATGTAATGTTAATACGAAAGATATGTAGTAAATAATTAATTTATCGTTTATAATTTATAATTTGCTAATAATTTATTATTTACATTATCTCACTCATATTAACAGAGCATTTTAAAACTTGCGTCCTTAAAATGAATGAATTAATTAACGTGAAATAGTGCCTCATTTCATTATCAAGAAACCTAATGTCGTCAGTAACATATTTGTCTTTTATCGGTTTCGGTGCTGGTCAAAATAGTTTTTTTCTATCTCTAATCAGAACGAAATACACTTAAATATATGTAAGCGAAAGAGATCACATTCCAATATTTAACAATTTTGAGGAAAGAGATTAATTCTTTTTGAAAAGTCGGGATCTTTCTATGAGTAATAATTAATTTTATATTTTTCTTTTTCTTTTCTTTTTAGTTTTTGAGTTTTATTAATTAAATTTAATTTATTTCTATATTTTGCTTTCCACAGTTTTATAGCATTTACTGAGATTTAACTTTTAAAAATCTCCTTTTACATTAGTATTTACTTTTCGTTTCTTAGAGAAAATTAAAATTAATATTAATAATTAAAAGTTGCGTTTATAATTTTAGCAGT
>KK120477.1:141777-180705 GCA_000611955.2 Stegodyphus mimosarum
AAAAAAAAAAAAAAAAAAAAAAAAAAACTTTAAAAGTTTCCAAAACTTAAATAAGGGTGAAATAAAACGTTGTAAAATATCGGATATTTATAGTGCTAATTGTTCCTCAAATTATTAGCTATAGCATTTTTTTCAGTGTGTATATGCATTTATATGGACCAACAGACAGAGAGCAATTATTGATTACTTTTATGTATTATCAATCTAGTCAGAGAGTCAAAGCATTTTATCTCATATTCGATGGGCTCATAATTTCATATTTTAGTTTAGTGGATACAAAAAAATATTACAATTTATTACTCGAATTTTTATTCAACTTGAACTGTTTCTCGAACTTCAGAAATCGTTCTAACAAATAACTAAATCATCTGTTTGCCTTATAACAAAGATGTGAAAGCACACAAATAAATTTTTAAATACTACTTAACCTATCCTTTACCCAAACGTGAATAAATGACGCTATTTGTAATGGATACCAATTTTTAATGTCTGATTTACTCTGTTGCGCTGGGAAAGGTACTTTAAAGATACAAAGTATTTCATAATTATTCCTCGATTAGTTATATTTTTCCACCTATCATGACCGAAAATTTTGCCCAGAAAGTTTTAAATCAAGCTTACCATATAATAGAAGCATGTGTTAATTGCTTAAATTAATAAGTTATTAAATTTCACTCACATATGGCAAAGATATAAAATTTCTGCTCTTTGGAAGGTGCTGCCATCTGAAGATTTATAAATTTAAAATACACTAGACACCGAAACTGAGGTGATTATTAATAAAACCTATTGAAAGTAAAAACAACTAAGTTCTAGTCCAGATTTAAAAATCGTAAGTTCAGAAATTACTTATTAAATTGCTCCTATTATATCAAACATTTAATACTATCTAATTCCTACACATTGCACAAGAAAGCTTAGTAAACACAACAAAACATTTATTATACGGAGAAACAGCTATTCCGCTACAGCAAAAGTCTATGATGGGAATGAAAATGTAGACTTAACCAACTCGAAATTTGGAATGAATGTATGTGAGCACATATGAATGGGTGCACAAGTATAAGATATATGGTTATTTCTTAATTAAAAAATTATTTATTTTAAATTTATAAACAACATAAAATTTATGCATTCAATTCCTTAAACTTCTTTTAATATTCCATTAATATAAACAGCACAGGAACACTGAGTGTTTTAGGGTACAGACGGAAAATACCGTCCGATTACGAATTCAATAGTTGAAAGAAAGTGTCAATATTCTCAGCAATTTTTTAACACTTAGTCAAAGCCAACATATTTTATCGAAGTCTAGTTAGTGCTGCCATCTACTGGAGTTTATAGTAACTAATTGAAATAGGTGAAATGTGTATAAAGAGTTAATGATTTCTGTTTTATATTTCCTTCTCTCAATTTCATATTTTTTAATGCTTTCGGCTTTTATGATTTAAAAATATAACTGAATAAAAGCAATACCTGAAATAAATGTAGCAATTCTCCTCGGTAATAAAAGGCCAGTTGATCCTCAGGTATGAAATATGTAGTTTAGTATTTTGGAAACTTGATCATATAAAACAAAATGCTGGTGCTGCTAGAATTTTGAATACTACAGAGATAATGAATTCAGTCTCTTATAAATTATTAAAAGTGAATTCAGTCTTACTGTAAAGTGATTTTAAATTCACTGTATAAAAATATTACAGTTCTTAAGTGTCTATCTAAAAAGGGATCTCGATTCTTGATTTACTGAAGAATAATAATCAATAATAATTTCCTACAGCTTAGAAGGTAAAATGCAAGCCATTCTCAAAATTTTTTATCAAGGAAAATCGATGCCTACAAATAAAATAAAAAATAAATTTTAGATGTCTAATCACGTGTTTATTTATTATGATACTGAATTTAAATTTTAAATAAAACTTAAATTTAGCGAATATTATTTCCTCTCTCTTCCTTTTTTTTTCTCTTCTATTTTTTCAAATTATGAATTAATATGGTTATTTTTAAGGCTTGTGACAGCAATTTTCAAAAGAATAATTGATTGAATTATCTAGAAAAAATTAGAAAATATTTAATTAGTAAGTTGCTAGCTTTTGGAAAAGTTGAAAACTCTACAGCGTTTAAAAAAAGCCAGAAAATTCAGGTGTATAAAATGATAAACTTGTAGGCAAGTAATAAATTGTTCTCTCAAAGATCTGAGCTTAAGACAGCTACAAAATATTTGTTAACCTACCGCTCAAGAACGTTGCGAACTTTGTGCAACAAATCTTCACAGTCACGTGACTATGGCTTCTTGCTTATTAGATACTGACTTCTGAAATTTCAAAGCCGCTAAATATTTACAGATAATGCAAATTTGCAAAATTACTTCTCCTTAATAGAAATCTAAAATTAGCTAAAAATTTCCCTTTAACCTCAGGATGCTTAATAGAAAACCTCAGGCTGCTAAATTACAAATTTTACTTTACAGTACTGTCATTAAATACACACTGACTAGATCACATGACTGGTCACCTGACTGTGTTTTCAAATGCGATATTAGGATTAACCTAGGTAGCTCTTTTGAACCGAATTCTGTATTAATATGGTATTTAATTTAGTAGTCATGTTCCTTATTGAAAAATGTTTATTTGGAACTTTATGTAATATCTCTATAATTCTATCGCTAGTCAGTCACGTGACTAGATAACTGCATGCTGAGTTGACTATAATTCAGATTCATATGCTTCTTTCTAACGCAAACACTCCTTTATTAAATGCTATCAACGTTCGAAAAATAATTTCCTGCGATAGATGGAGATAGAACAATTTTCCCAGGAGCACTTGAACCAGAAGTTGTTACTTCACGAATGGCTGATCAAGCCTTTTACTTAATTCTGTTTCATATTATTTATTACGCTAACTTTAGAGTCATATGTTAGTTGTATTAGAAAAGCAAACATATCTTGTTTGTATGTACCGCTAAATGTATTATAGCAGCAGTTTTGTAATTTAAGCTCTGTAAGTTGAGAGTCGCTCGATCAGAAATCATACATCCATTGTCCGATTATTTTTACTGCCCAGATCTATATCATGAACTTTTTGGTAACATTCCTATTCTTTTCACTTTTTCCTAGAAATTGCGCATATTAAGTCAATAATGTTTTTTTACCATCTTGTTCAAGCATGACCGTGTTCCATATTCTTTACACCTAACACAACACTTTTCATTTAGTTACACGATTTAATTTTAGTGTTACTTAAAAGTGTTCTCAAGAACTCGTAGTTAATTCCTCCGGAAATATTAGATTGTTTTCATACTACTAGCTTTTGCTTGACTTGAAAACAGCTTTCTTATTCATGTAATCGTTTAAAATCTGCTATATCAAAATTTGATTGTCTTTCACGATTTGTCCCAAACGTTTTACTCTTTCTTTCACAGCAATCAAGTAATCCAACTAGTAATTCCCGTGGGTTTATAAAAGTTTGGAAGTTTATTTTATTTCTTAAATATTATTTGAATTATCTTACGATGTCTTTCACGTTTTTCTGTTTTTTAAACTCAGAAACAGTGCCTTTATTTCCTATCTGACAGAGTAAAGTTTCCATACTAAGGTAAAATTTAAGTTGATTTTTATACATTTTCATTTGATAAAAATCTTCTTTCGATTAAGTCTGTATCTTATTCAGTCATGAAGTAGAACTCTGATTAAACTCTAGCAATGTTAGGTCATCTTTTAGTTTCAAAATCCTTCCTTTTCCAGCTTAGCATATGTATAGAATTTATAAACTGCTGACCTTCTTAATTGTGAACATTATAATCATATGTTTTCTTTGCTAAAGTAAAATGCATAGCTGTTGGTCGAATGTTATCATGTGATGCGATGCACTGATGAGGATGTGTAAATTTTCCTACAGCAATTTTTTTTTCTAATATGATAGTATTTTATTTAATCACAGTGGGAAATTCTGTTAAACACCCTAAATATGAAATCACCTGTATTTTTCTAGTGTATATAGATACATTATTTTATACCTGATAGTATATTATCTTAATGTAAAAATTTTTCCTCCTCTAAGAAGTCTACCTGAAGTTCTAGTCTCATAAGCCGATACTCAAAAATATGTAAAAGAATAGGTTGTTAGCAGGTATGTGTACTTATAAAAATTATTTGATAAAATCGTAAATGTATGTGTAAGTAGTAAAACGATTATTCTACCTCTCGCACTTCCCAACACACTTTTACAGAATTGTGATTATGACCAAGTTTTAACTCATACAGCCAAAAACCTGCTTTGAATACTTCGTCCACTAAGTCCTCAACTGGCCTTAACTTTCGGAACCATTATTCAAAGATTCATACTTCCATTTAAAATAATGTTTTCAATTGTGTAAATATTCATGCTTTGGTATTTTTTGTTTATTTAATTATGGCAAAGCACTCGAAGGGCTATCTGACTAGGAGATGGGATGCCTTCTCGGAGGACTAACTCGTATGGACGTTACACATGGGAAAAACCGAAAAAACTTGCACGCAGCAGCGAGATTCGAACCTCCAGCCGAACTAAACGTATACAGTGACTTAACTACTCAGCTGCTGGTGGACCTTGGCATTTTTGAATTTAAAAATATTAATTTGGTAAAATTTATGAACTATAGCGTTTTACATTTCTCCGGTCTCCACACTCCGGAAAATTTTAAACTCGTTATAAATAAATAAATAATAAATATCTAAATATTTCATAACCGTACGAAAAAAAATAAGCAAGATATTTAATTTTAAAATCATTTGACGTCATTTTCAATTTGCATTGAGGGATCGGTTAATAAATAAATTAAAATAATTCAAAGTTAATTTTTACCCTCTGAAATGCCATTCAATCGTGATTTACTACTGTCTTTAATTTGTTAATAGAAAAAGAGTTTAACTATACCAAAACTTTTAATTATACCAAAAGAATTTTCACAGAAGTAATCTGTGGAAATCTTATAGAAGTAATCTATAAGATTTCAAATTCTAGAACTAAGTTACAAATATTTTCGCACTTTTTTTTACTTTGTAATTATAATCTGGAATTCTTTAAAAAATACATCAAAGTCAAATATTTTTAATTTTTAAGTAGTGCAAATTATATTACGAACTGGCCATGTGCCAATATTCATGCCTGCCAGTGTTTTCTAGAATAGTTCTTTTGGAATACGTTGCACAGTAAGTATAGTGCGTCTGCTTTCTGTGTATTATTGTAAATAGAGCTTGTTAATGTGCTATGATTATCCTTTAAACTGTTCCTTCAAAAATTATATATATAGCGTATGTTCTCGCTACCGATTTTCAAAAAGCAGCATTAGTAGGTAAAGAAGAAAAAATATGCGAATAAATACAATTGTTTTTCTTTCATATTTGTTTAGAGGACTTAGAATAAGCAGCAGGTGTTATAAGCGAATGCGAAATACCCTGGAATAATCTGCTTTACTACTCATTTGAATACTCTTGTAAATAATTTTTAAATACAAAACAATAAAAGTTAATCTACTATTGAAAATAATTTTTGAGTAATTTGAACAGAGATAAACTGGAGTTAAGTCTTTATGATTCAATGAAATCGAATTCAAAATATGTTTGGAAAACATGTCGGCAAAAATTCAAGGAAAAGTCTTGAAATAAGACAGAATTTTGATGAACAAAATCATTCAAAATTGTTGAAATCATTCTTCATTTCATAGTATATTTTAATGTTTTGGTGTTATATTATTTCTTTTCATCGCCATATCTATAATTATTTACCCTAACGTACATCTAAATTTTTTACCTGCAGCAAGTTTCTTCGGTCTTTTTACTTGAATGAAAAGGTAAACTACTTTGGGAGGGTTACTATTTTTACTTATAATTTCTAGATGCGAAAGGTTTGTGCTTCAATTCAAAAGTAACTATGCAGTTTAAAAAAAAAATAAAAATCCAATAATTTCCAAAAATAACAATCTGAAAATCTTGCAGTCAGAAAACTTTAAAAAGTAACAACATGAATTTATGCTGGCTAAGTATAAATATTTTCTGAAGAAAGAAAACATCTAAAGCTCTGTACAGTATTTAATATATTTTTCATTTTTTGCTTTCATTGTTTTATCCACTGTATTTTCTAAAGATATAGTTTTTAGTATTTGATTATTATCAATACAAACTATTATTTTAGAATTTGAAATAATGCGAAACAAATGAAATTATTTATAAATTCAAATTCATTTTCACGTAAATAAAATGTGCACTTTCCGGAAAGGTATTGAACCACAAATACAATATATTTTAAAGTGTGATAATTTTATAAAAGGTAATTTTTTTAAAGTTTATTAGGAATTCATAAAGCAAGAAGATTCTGATTAAACATATATCGAAAAATTCGATAACGTTTTAATCTTATTCAGCAATAGAATATCATCAAATGCAGTCAAAAGCAAACAAAACAGTAAAAAAAAACAGGCGATTAAGTGTTAGGATATATTGCCAACTAGGAAAGCCAAAGAATCTTTATTAGTGAATAAAAATAAAACTCAAGGAAAAATTTCACTGTTAAAAAATCTCCAAAGTCTTCATGTGTAATAAGAATGTAAAAGGAAACAAAATATGAATTTAGAAATATATATTAAAATTGTATAAATATAAAATTTTACATTTTGGCTGCCGAATGAACGGTTGTCACTACAGCACATCTGATCTGCGCAACTGGCAGGATATTTAAGAGGAAAAATTATGATTTCAGGTTATAAATTCTTCACGAATTTCATTCCGTGTACTCTGGTAGACAGTAACTATGTCTCGCATACAATGCGCGAACGATATGCGCAGATGTCAGAATATGAGAGGAGTCGTGTAGTTGGGCTTAAAGAAGCCGGTTGGTCTGTGACGCCCAAATTGGGTGCGTTGCGTCGACCCCCCAAGGTTCCGGGAAAGAGGTTGAACCCCGGCCCCGGTTCTGCGGGGGGAAGGACCTGTAGTGCGATTCAGTTCGCGGAACGGGGAATGCCAAACCAGGACTTATCGCGAATAGCTCGACATTTGAACAGGAGCGATGCCACTATTAGACGATGTTGGCAGGAATGGTCGCACACCGTGTCAAGAAGGAAGCGGTAGGCCTAGAGAAACGACAGAACGTGAAGACCGAGCAATCGTCAGAGCGCCACTCACAGCCCCAGATCCAAACTTTATCATCGATTGTACGTGCAACTAGTGCTTCAGTGACCGCAAGGACCATTCATACATGGCTCACAAAAAGGGGGGTGAGGTCACGCGCTCCTTGCGCCGACTACCATTGACCTCTGTACAACATCAAGCGCGTTTGCAGTGGTGTCGGGCTCATTCGCACTGGAATGTCACTGACTGGAGTAGAATAGTCTTCAGTGATGAGCCCCGCTTTGAACTGAGCCCCGATGACCAGCGAAGGCGAGTCTGGAGACACCCCGGTAAGCGGTGTGATACCAACCTGACTGTCTTCCGGCAGACAAGCCGACAACCAGGAGTGATGGTCTGGTGTGCCATTTCATTTCATAGTAGGACACCTTTGGTTGTCATCCGTCGCAACCTTACAGCACAGCACAAGTTCTAAGGCCCGTTGTGTTGCCCTTCACGTCACGCCACCATGGGCTTACATTTCAGCAATATAATACCCGCCACCACACTGCACATGCTTCTACTGCTTTCCGTAGTGCTTGCGGAACATTACCTTGGCCAGCAAGGTGGCCGGATCTCTCTCCTATTGAGCACGTTTGGAGTATTATTGGCAGGGTCCTCCAACGAGCTCGGGATGTTGACGATCTAACGCGCCAGTTGGACAGAATTTGGCACGATATCCCTCAGGAGGACATCCGCAACCTCTATCAATCGATGCCAAGGCGAATAACTGCTTGCATAAGGGCCAGAGGTGGACAAACGCGTTACTGACTTTTTCAGTTTGTGAAGCTCTATCACATCAATAAATCATCCAATTTTTCTCAAACTGTAATCATTTGTTTTTCTGTACATGTACAAAACTTCTACCGGTTTTCGTCCCATTCGGATAACTGCTTCTTGGAGCGTTGTTTCTTGTATAAGAGTGTAGTATCATTTTAGACTTTATTTGTTGCGGACTTCGTATTTATTTAGATATTTATTAAGGATTGTAATTAAAATTTCTTTATTTTCCCGTGCAACGCAGATGATTTTTGAAGAGAAAGCTACGTCGGAAAAGTAAAAACAAAAAATCCCGTGTATTTAATATTTAATAAATAAATATCTCGTATTTGCTGTTGCAATCCAGAAAAATTAAGAAAAATCGAAAATGTTCTAGTGAATAATTAAAAAAGCTTACAAAAGCCGAATTAAAACAGGGTGCTCCTACATTGCAGCTTCCTTAGGCTGAGTTTCTTATGTCCTTTCCGATCTGAACAGGCATCGCAAGATCGGCACCACTTTTATACGTCATCCTTTGCATTATTCCAGTAGAAGCGCTCTCGAACTCTCTACAAGTTCTTCATTATTCCGAAATGACCTCCCGTAGGCTTGCTATGTAGTTTTTTAAGGATGTCCGGGATACGGGATCGTGGGTGTAGCAGCTACCATCGGACTGTCTTTCCATCATCCGATTCGAAATTCCGGTACAAGACGTCGTTTCGAATTTGGAGTGAGTCGCAGAGAGCTCAGTATTGTTTGTCGTGGGACTGCAGCTCGAAATGACATACCAGGTAGGTTTTCTGTTTTAGGTGTCCATTAAATCAATTATGGGTTTAATGTCCCGGTCTTCCAATTGGTTTTTCCTAAATTCCTTGTCATTCTGGGACTGGATCAGCCGATGTTGATGTTGCAATTTGTCGTACAAATGGTTTAAGCACTGGTATTTAGCTTCGACCCTGGAACAATATCGGCAGTTATCCGGGCAATGTGTTCTAGACAAGGCGTCAGCGTTTAAGTGCGATGATCTCTTCCGATGACGGATAGTGATGTCATATACCTGGAGTCTCTGTATCCAACTGGCTACTTGACCCTCAGGATTTTTCAAATATAAAAGCCAGACCAATGATGCAGGATCCGGCGGAGCAGGAATTTTCTGCAGTACAGATAATGATGGAAATGTTCTACGGCTTTGACTGTGACGAGCAAATCTTTCCTGGTGACACAGTAATTCCTCTCTGGTTTAGATAGACACTTGCTCCAATAAGCCACTATACGTTCTTGACCTTCTATTTCTTGGGACGAAAGAGCGCAGACACTTTGATTATTCGCTTCCGTGTCGAGAATAAATGGTTTGTCGAGCTGAGGATGCGTCACGATTGGAGCAGATGTTAAAGCTTCCTTCAGATTCTGAATTGCATCCTCACATTCTTTTGTCCACAAGAACATTTACTTGCTCTCTGTCAGCTTGTGAAGAGGTCTTGCGGTGGAATAAAAATCCTTTACTAATCTCCTATAGAAGGTGCAAAGCCCTATAAGCTTCTAAGCTAATGGACATTTTCGGGATGTCTCCAGTCTTTAACTGCTGACAGTTTTTCTGCATACAGGCGCACGCCTTTAACAGAGATGACATGTCCGAGCTAAATGTTCTAGTCACGTGCTGTCTGAATAATTTGCTTTTTGTGAGACTCAACTTTAGATTGGCTTGTTTCAGTTTCTGAAGCACCTTTCTAAGATTTTCCAGATGTTCTTCGAAACTCTTCCCGACGATGATGATGTCATCCAGGTATATCAGACAGGCTTCGTAGGAAAGACCTTTTAAAACAGTCTCCCTTAGGCATTCGAATGTAGCCGATGCATTACACAGTCCAAACGGTATCAACTTGAACTGCCAAAGTCCTTGTTCATACCCACTCTTTAAATAAAGTGTCAAGAACCACTTGCTTCCAGAAAGATCGTCCAGAATGTCGTCAGTTCTAGGAAGACGGTAACTGTCTTTCTTCATAACCTCTTTCAACAGGCGATAGTCAACGCAAAATCTCTTCTTTCTTCCTGACTAGGATTATGGTAAATGCCCATGGACTTACTGAAGGCTCGATGACATCGCTTTTTTCCATGTCTTTTAAAAGTTTTCGTACCTTTTCCTGTTTAGCAATCGGTAGACATCTTCGATGTTGCTTGACTGGTGAATGATCACCGGTATCGATTCTACTTTGTGTCAAACTGGTTCGATCCACGTCAGAAGACGGGCGGAAGAACACATCTTGAAAGTGTTGAATGATACGTTCAGCAGCATTCCTTTCTTCATCGTTTAATTGCGCATTCTGCAATAACTCCGATGAAATTTTCTCTGAAGACACGGATTCTGGGATGTTACTGTTTCTTTCAACGCTGGTTACGGGAGTACGTGTTGCAACCACTGAGCCTTTCTTAATAACTCTCGCTTTGTCAGTTACATTAGCAACCCTCATCGGGATAACGGTCCTCGACAGGTCGACGAGTGGTGATGCTGCTAGTACTTCTTTTAGGATCTTAAGGGCCGTTCACACTTGATACTGAACGACGCTACCGGAGCTAAGCGACGCATGGTATGCAGCTTTATCTAACCTAGTTCGTTCACACTTACTGGGAGCGTTTATTAGCGACAGCCGATAAGCGAGTAGAAGATCGCGGGCGCTTTCATTTGTTTACATTTCGTAGGAGACAGTCTTCCGCCGTAAATCTTTCGTCGATACAACGAAAACTGGGCGACGTTTTCTAATGGTTCGACCAAAACGCAGGGTGAGCGAAAACAACGAAAATGTATTTTGTTGCTGAGTTTTCTTCTGGGTCATTTAGTACGTAGGTTTCAAATCATCAAAAATTATTTAGAAAAATAAAAACATATTTCATTATTATGTTTTATTGTTGTTATTTAATTATTATTATAGTATTTTCATTCCAAATGATAAGCGAATTTATAAAGTTGATGCTATTCATTTTATTATTTGAGGTAATAAACAGTACCTTTTAATGACGAGAAAAATTTAGAAGAAAGAAAAATATTACATTAACATATTTGCCTATGCTTTGCTTTCATTACTTTTAATTCCATTGCTAATTTTATAATACAATTAGATATTTATCTGAGATCGTTAACATCAGTAATTTAATTCTCCAGATTCAAAATCTAAACACAAAAATAGATTAAATGGAAAAGAAAATTACTTACTATTTCGATGAAGACGATCTGAAATCATTATCCAAGCGCATTCTATCTCTATTTTTGTAGTCCTTAAATCGACTATCCCATATAACGGGATGTCGCTGGATTTCCTCGATTAGACTACAATTTTCGCTCATATCTTACGAAGCAACAAGATACAAAAAATAAAGAAGCATCTTATCCATTATACAGCGATACATTGAAATTAAAAGTATCCTCCTCCAGAAAATTTTGCTGATATTCAAAGATCCTACAATTTTTAATTTACTTCAAAATATATCTACATTAACAGAAGAATTTAAAAAACGCAGAATACCCATAACGGCCTGGTCAAAAATGGCGCTCAGTGAAGAAAAAAGTGCGAGCGGGACCCGAACTGCCGAACTGGAATTCTACAGCCTAATGCCTTAAACCACTCGGCTGATACTTCTTATCCAGAACTTGCGAAGTTCTGCTTCTCTGAATGCAAGAATTAATTTTTGATGGGTATTCTGCCTTTCTTTAATTTCCTGTGCTAATGTAGATATATTTTGAAGTAAATTAAAAATTTTAGGATCTTTGAATATCGGGAAAATATCGGCAAAATCTTCTGAGGAGGATACTTTTAATTGTAAATTATCGCTGTATAGTGGATAAGATGCTTCTTTATTTTTTGTGTCTTGTTGCTTCGAAAGATATGAGCGAAAATTATAGTCTAATTGCCGAAATCCAGCGACTACCAAGATTTGGACTTCTCATGATCAAGCACCACTTTTTAAGATTTTTAAAATGAATTTCTGTATATGGATAACAACTGTGGAGTAAAGGCCGTATCCTCGTTCTCCCTTTAAATCAAATCTTTCAATCAATCGCTTATATCATCAGCCATGTTGTTTATTTAACTTTGCTTCTGTCGATGATGATGATTTGAAATACTCTCCTGATTAGTCGGTTCCACGTGTCAACTAGCTCCGTTTTACGTGAAGTTCAGATTTTTCAACTAGGTCCGTAGTGACAATAAACTGGTTTTCTGTAGGTAATCCGCTGTATTTGTTGTGTCCGTTGTGTTCCCTAGCTCTGATATGTCCCAGTGTGAATGCCGCTTTACAGTTCTTGGGATGTTCCATGACGCGGTAG
The DNA here is from genome assembly GCA_000611955.2 of Stegodyphus mimosarum. NCBI lineage: Eukaryota > Metazoa > Arthropoda > Arachnida > Araneae > Eresidae > Stegodyphus > Stegodyphus mimosarum. The sequence continues at coordinate 153,997 of KK120477.1, forward strand.
CGGAAGTTTCTATTTTCGGCTATGGATCCAGGCAGTAAAATTTCTGTTCTTGCCGGTATTGTGATATCATCTTGAGCTATGATTTTGTGGACAGATTTCACTCCTTCATTATTAATCCCGAATAAGGTTATGTCTTCAGAGGTAGAATGCAGTTCGTTATTTTTAAAGTCCAAGGAAAAATTGTATTTCATTAGAAAGCCAAATCCGAGTATGCAAGGATCTGTAATCTCTGCTAGATATGCCGAGTTCCATGAGCATTGTGATTATAGTAAATCAGTTATGCACCTCAAATACAATCTTTTCTCACATACGTCCTAGTAATGTCCCTCACATTTCATTATTATTATATTAATATTACATCTGTAATCTGCCTTGCAAATCCATCGTCAGTGTGCTTCGTGCAGCATGCATACTCTGTACATCATTTCACAATTTTCATCTAGTATTCCTATAACGTATCCATATATTCAGTAGCCAAAATATAACTATTGATATTAGCATTAAGTTTGTTTCTATTTTGTAATATGTATTAATTGCACTCCCAATGTATTCTCTGAATTTGCAATATGTGGTATAATTATGTGTATAATTTGCAATATGTAGTATTTGTACCTGCATTTGCAAAATTAACTGCATATTATTATGTTAACACTGATATTCACGTATTCTGCTTTGCACCTCCAGTAATCTGCAAGCAACGTGTGTATTCTGAATATTGTTTCTAAAGTTTTCATCTAGTTTCTTGTAACGCATTCATACATAATGTGTCAGCATCAAGGGTAATATGCTTCATTTGTAATATGTATTTATCTGCATCAGTATCATTTGCATTCGTTGCATTATGCGTATTTATAATTGTAATGTGTTTAGATTGCGTAATGTGTAATACTGTAAGCGTAATATAATTGTCATGTGTATATATTGTTAAAGTAATTTTAATTGTAATGTGTAAATATGTCTTCTACCTTGCCTATCCCGTAATATATTATCTACACTCGTAATATGTAATATTAGCACTTGTAATGTATCTGCATTCGTTTATAACATTTGTTCTTATAACTTGTACGAACAGCGCAAATTCGATAATACTCAATTTTTTTTTGCAATAGCATCCGCGCATTATGTACAGTCATTGTAGTTAAATCTTTAATGCACCCTCCTCTGTTTTGTATTCTGTTAATATCTTTATATGCGTATTCTGCTCTGCATATCGCAATTTTAGTGTTGAATACTATTTCTAAAGTTGCATCATGTTTCACGTATTTTATCAATATATTTCATGTATCAATGTATTTCATGTATTTTATCAATATATATCGTATTCGCAATATGCTTAACATTTATATATCGAAGTGAGGGGCATTGATATCTAATTACGCCTTATGTTTATGTGCTTTGTATTTTTTTATATTTTTCCCTTCTCTGTTTATGCCGTACACTTGACTATTTATGACATGCTTATGTATCCTAAACTGCAATGTAACACAATGATTCATCAGCCCCTTGTATGCACTGTAAACACTTTTACTAATTTCAATAAACTCTCCATGCTGCCCTATGGGGCTCCAGGGAGTTGCTGCTTCTGGACAGGGGAAGGCGGGGAACATATGTCTGTTTACCACTGTTAAATACCAGGCGTCCCCGTCTTCCGTCACCTGTCACCTGTCACTTGCAAGGAACTCCATTGATATGTCCCATGATGAAAAATCCATTACTGCCGCCACTCACTGCAGAAATCTGAAGTGCTTTAAACTGGAGCTTTTCATTATCTGGAAACCTCCGTCCCGTGGGATGGCCACGAATTAGTTTCCCTCCTTCTTGATAGGCGCGGTCTTCACATCCGTGCCCTGGGGTGGTCTGCTGTTTCTTCGAATGTGCCCTTCAGCACCGCAGTTGCAGAACTTTACAGCCGGTTTCTTGTCACCAATATTCCGTCTCAAAGCATTCACTTGTCTGGTTAAATCGTCTAGGCGAGCAGTCATTGGATCCACTGGTTCTTTTATGTTAGCAGCTCTGATTGGATGGCTGTCCCTACGAGTGATTTGCTGTGCTGTCTCGAATTTCATTGCGTACACTAGAACGCTTTTTAACTCCTTGACATCTACCATTCGCAGAGCTTTCTGTATTTCAGGATCCCGGATGCCATCGATAAAGTACAGCAGAGACAAGATTTCCCTTGTTTTTCTCGGGCACTCCGTAAACGCAAGATGGGACAGTCTTTCAACATCCGTGGCGAGCTCTTGAAGTGTTTCGGTGGGTTTCTGTTGACGGGATTTTAATTGAAGCCTACTGTAGTCTTTCAAACATTTCTACCTGAAGCGCAGCTCCAGTGCGCCGGATACAGCTTCGAAGTCTAGTCTCTGGTTTTCTGGAAGAGTCTGCAGGATATCGGCTGCGTCTGCTCTCAGTGAAGCCGCGAGATAACAGGAAACCCAATAATACGCATCCGCAACTATAGAAAATTGTGTCTTATACACTGGCAAGGAGGTCTTCCCACCATACGTGGATAACTTCAAAGACGGAAAAGCAGGCATGGGTAAAAGTTTGAAAACCATCTGAATTGCTTCTTGCCGTCGCTACGAATTTCTTTAAATTATCAACTTCTTTGGCAACTGCAGAAACCCTGTTGTTCGTTATGTCCTTGGACGACAAAAAACCTTTTCTTCAATTTGTTGTTCTACGGCCGAAACTCTTCCTTCGATTCTTTGTTCAAAGCAGAAACTCTCTCTTCTATTTGTTCTTTCACAGAAGAAACTCTTTCTTGAATTTCTTCAACTTTACTTTTAACAAGGTTTATTCTGCCTTCCATGGACTCAAATTTGTTTTCTATTATACAGGTAATCTCTCCTTTGGAACTTTTTTTCTTGTGTTTAACGAATTCTTCCTTCGGAAGTTTTTTCCTTGTGTTTAACGGATTCTTCCTTCTTTTCTTTAACGGCTCTCATCTTCTCTTTAACAGAAATGTGACTAGCTTCCATCTTTTCTTGAACAGCTTTTATCTCCTCTTTAACGGAATCTTGGCCAGCTTTAATCTCTTCTTTAATTGCAGCAAAGGCTGCTATAAATTGCCTTAATTGTTCTCCCATTGCTCTAGTTAATGGCATTCAAATTCCACTTCTGGCACAAAAAACTGTTGCGTGCGTACGTGTTCGTAATGGATTGAATGCACAAGTAGTTAAAAAGTTAACAAAATTTATTCTTTTCACAATAAGTAAAACAAACTGCTGAAATATTTCCTCAGAGATATTTGCACAATATCGCAATATCTCAAACGTTAAACAGAACTCAATTGAAAGCAGAGCAACTAATTCTATCTCACAACGAATTCGCTACAATCAGTAACAGCATTATGTAAACAACATTTCGCTTAAAACAACTACAACTCAGCTGAGGTGTTTTAATTCGGCTTTATAAGCTTTTTAATTATTTACTAGAATATTCTGGTAAAACCCATTTTCTCGACTTTTGTGGATGGCAACTGTAATTACGAGATATTTATTGATTAAATATTAAATGCACGAGCTCTTTTATTCTTACGTTACTGACGTAGCTTTCGCTTCAAAAATCGTCTGCGTTGCACGGGAAAATAAAACAATTTTAATTACAATTCTAAATAAATAACTAAATAAATACGGAATCCGTAATAAGATAGCAGTAATAGTATTTTTAAAAACGCACTTGAAATTAGAATTCTGCATATTTTTTAATGTTTTTTCAATCGAAATGGATGTTCAGAAAATATATTTTGTTGTTAGTTTCCTAATATCATGCCTAATGTCCTTTATCAATCTTAAAAAAGCTTCTGCTTCAGAATTAATAGTTTTGACTCATTTATGAGGCAGATGTAGAAAATGCATTCATTTCATGAGCAAATTTACTATTTCTTTTCTAAAAATAGATGGCAAGGGTGGTTTGGCATTTAGAAGGATACAAATTTTAATATTGAGTTGAATTTGAAAAGACGCATATAATTTTCATCTGGTGAAAATATATATATGAAGTGAGTAAAAGTGGAAATATAAATATTTAATATAGTTTCTGAATTTTTGTAATAGATCATAATTTCGGTTCAGGGATAAAACTCAATGTGAAAGCAAACGGAATTTTTTCGAAAACTTATAACGGTTAAAAAAATCTTATTAAAGTATAAAGTATGATCTATTATTATTATCCATGCGTTTCAGGTCAATTAGAAAAGGACAAAGATCTTTCGGTTGAAAGCAGATCTATGCAGGTGTTTCAAAAATAGTTCCATGCAGATGTTTCATAAAGAAGGAGTATCATGAGGATGAATATACAACCATCACGGTTTGTTGATAGTATTTGTCACTATGCAACGCAATATTTTCAATTTCTAATTCAAGATTTTTAGAAATGGCATTGCTTTAAATGTGAGTAATTTAGTTTATTTCCACTAAATCTTTATTGTCAGCTGTCACGATACTCTATACTTTCTGTGGCTTGGAAATGAGAGAACTTATTATGAGTTTAACAATAAAATGTTCTTAAATGTTTAGCTCACAGGGTCTACTTAACGCAATTGCATTCCCTGTAGTTGCATCAAAATGCTTTTGAGATACAGAATACATTTGTTATCCGACATTCAACGAACTGATATACTTGCATTAAAAAGGCAATTTTAATGTTGTTTTCCTTTAAGTGTTGCTAAGTCTGCGAGGGATCATAAGCTTATTATGTCCATGGATATTTTTCATTGTACAAAATATTATCAATTACATATATTGCAAGAATCCTCAGTTCTTAACTGAAATATGTTATGACAAATTTTATCAATATATGTTCTGTAATATCTAACTACTTCTGTTATGTTCATCTTCAAAAAATATCTCTATGTGCTGGCGAGTTATCAAAATATCCTTTACTCCTTTACCCTTTATTGAGTTCCCACTGTATGGATAGGATATAATCGAAGATATGAAATTTAACTTAAAACTTTTTTTCATCACCACTAATGACTTTAACTTAAAATAACAGAACGCAAAGTTAGTCTTCTTCACGCAGCGCTGTCTGGAACTTAGCGTATTAACCGGGTAACACTCCTCATAAACCTAGGCGAAACTATAGCACTAACTACTCAGACAGATAAATCCCAACTAATATTTAACATTTTCTAGCCGCGTTAATGCCACGAGTTCAGGTATGTTCAGATCAGCCACTTATGTTCTATAAACAAGATCAGCACCGGCAATAGCCAAGTGTCTACTACAATCATGCCGGCTGCGATTCTTCTTCTCATTTTAACTTGTGTCATTTGCCCTAAAGTCTGCAAAACCCTCTGGACTAAGCGAGTACGTAAAGGAGGAATAACATAAGTTTAACTGCCGCCCAGATGGGAAAGTGGTTAGTGACGCTTAACTGCCCAACCGAAGGGCCCGAGGTCTAATCCAAGAGAAGGCAAGTATGTAAATTGTCTGTCCCTTCATAGAAGGTAAAGAGAGTCACGTATTAGGTGCCTCCATAATAAAATCACCACTGCTTCTGGCCTTAGCCACTACTGAGGCTAGAAGCTTTGGACAATATTAAAGCCAAAAGCGGTAGTTAATGTCAGTACAACGTCAGTTTAATGTCAATCGATGTATTTTCACTGGCCACGGTCTCATTGAGTTATCAAGTATTTGAACGTGACATCTCAATCTGCAAGATAATTTATGTTAATTAACCATTCATTATGATTTGAGTCTTTACTATAATTTTTTCTTTCTGTGTTCTTCATCAGAATGCAAACAGGTTTGTGTATTTAAATTGATGGTTTTGTACCTTTAGAACGGGTTTCTGGTAACCGCGTCTTGCTGTTAGTTATGTGCCCAATTCTGCATAAAGTTATACTGCGGGTTTAGCTACGGTCAACCAGCGGCTGAGCGGTAAAGTCGCTGAAAAAATTGGTAGTTCCAATCCGTTTCGATTCCAGGCGAATGGGCTGGCTACACGGATGTTTTCATGGTTTTCCCCACGTGTAACATGTATACGAGCAATATTTATAAAATCGTGCACGAAGGCATCCCTCACCTTTGGCAAGATAGCCCTTGCGTGCTTTGCCGTAATTAAATAAACCAAACTAAATCGGCTTTGGCTTTTCGGTAGCCTAAGTTTTAAAAACACGCCTGCAGTATTCTGAGCTAGCTTAATTTAGTCTATTTTACGAGTAGTCTTAGACTACTTTATAGACGTTTGAATTTAATCTCTGCCAATTTAAATACCGACAGGCGGTGGAAGCTTCATCTATAGCATAAGTTGCATCTCTTCTGTTAAATTTAAGACAAAATAAAAAAGGGATTTTAATCTTCTTCAGTATTTGAGTTGTTGAAGTTGTTGAAGCGATGATTCGCAATAAGTTTACTAGAGTCTACAGAGCTTTTAACTTGTAACTCCAGTTACAAAAGAAACTCTGCAAACTGGTAGGAAAAAGAATCGGTTTTGCAGCACACATGCTTTTCTTGAGTACTTCATTTTCCATTCCTAAACGTCGTAAGTGAAGTTTTTTTTTCCCAATGGTTCACAGATCTGAATTTTAGATCATTCTGGATATTGCACGTCCGGATTTTGGACTTTGTATTGCGTTAATAGTTGAAATTCTGCATTCGATTAGGTTATTAAATTTTTTTAATGCTTCTGCTTGGACATTACTCAAAATCTAAATACATCACAGCTTAAAACATCTGAACTGAAGGGCTTTGGTGAATAATTTTTTTCGTAATTTTTTGAAACTGCAGTATAATTTTACTAACTGAAATTTATGAAGTTTCATATATGTATTTCGTTTACTTTAAGTATCTACATGAAAGTTAGCTATCATTACAAATCTACGTAGTTTGTTTAACATGCAACATTTTAAGGTTACAGTTTTAAGGATTCACTGAAGAATATTATAAGATATTTTTCCCACCTTCTTTGCATGCCTTCGTGGTGGTCAGCACGCTGCGTGCGTATACCAGAAGTCCGTGGTTTGAGTCCCAGCGAAGGCGTTGTCCATTTTTCATGTCTCCTGCTTCGAAATAACCTAATGTCTCTACAATGACTCACGAACTAAAAAGGTGGTAGATGAGGATTCTCCACCACCGGGAATTGGAGATTTGGTCCCTTGAACCCCAGTCGCCCTTTAAAAAGGGGTATATAAGGCATTTCTCCCATCTTCTTTGCATGATTTCATGGTGTAGTGGTCAGCACGCTGGGCGTGCATTCCGCGGTTCGAGTCGCGGCAAAGGCTTTTCTCATTTTTCATATCTCCTGCTTCGAAATGACTTAATGTCTCTACAGTATTATGTATTGATTTTACTTTATCAATATAAAATCAGACTTTGAAGTGAGTGTCAAAATATTTCATAGTAAAAGTCTTGTATCTTTTTCAGTTCATAAAAAAATTAATCTTTATTTCCTGATATCGATCTATTGAATTTAAGTATTCTTTTTTAATCTTAGCAATTAATCAATTGAAATGAAGTACTCTTTTTCAGTCTTAATAATTGATATACCGAAATTAAGTATTATTTTTCAATCTTAATAATTGATCAATTGACACTAAATATTCTTTTTCGATCTTAATAACTGACCTATTGAAATTAAGTATCCTTTGTCAATTTTAATAATGGATGTACTGAAATTAAGTATTCTTTTTCAATCTTAATAACAGCATTCAGATACAAATATTTTATTGGCCATTAATAAACAAAATACATATATAAATAAGATACAAATATTATATTGCTAATTGATAAACAAAAGGCAATCTGAAGGAAGGAAACTATTTCAGCATTGCGTTAAATAATACACACACAAAAAAAATCAAAAGCCGATAAATATTTTTTAACATAAAAACAATAACTGAATTTTCATAAAGTTATAAATCCGTAAAAGAAAAAGAGATTCTTTTATTTATCATTCAGAAAACTGAATTCACTCATTTTTGTTCACAAATTTCAGTTATTATTGGGGGGGATAATATTATTAACTGCGTGGTGGATTCCACTAATTATTGGAAATTTCATTATTTAGGGATGGAGAAAAATAGCGATTTCGTAATCTTCACATTCTTACTAAATCATAGTGAAAATATTGCAAAGAATCTCCTCCTTCCTTAACGTGTACTTTCGTGGTGTAACTGGAAGCATGTCTGGCTAGCAGTCGAGAGTTCAAATTACAACCTAAGGTATCACTCGTTTCTCGTGTTTCCGACTCCAAAATATTCTAGATATATTTAAAAGTGGCTTACAAAATGTAACAGACCATAATTCTTCACCATCTTTATTTGGAGACAAAGTTCTCTCCTTCCCAATAGTTTTTAAATGGTGGAGAATGTAAAGATTTTCCCCTTTCCTTATAATGTGCTTATGCAATGTAATTGGACGCACATCAAGTTCGAATCGCAAGGACGGCGTAACTTGTTGCTTTCTCATGCTTCCTACTCGGAAATAAGCCTAATGATTCTCTAAAATCAAATTTTGGAATTAGCTATAGTAGACGTATTAAATAATCGCATTATTATTGATGCACGATTATTCTCTTCACATCGAAGTTTTCTTTCTGAAATGTATATAAGTGCAACTTCAAATGTAAAATGAATCAAATACCACTTTCTTTTATAGTCCTCTATTTATTTTTTATAAATTTTAAGTAAAAATCAATAAAATGTACCTTAATGAAAAGCATTTTAATAAAATGTATTTTAAAAATTTTAAAATCTAATAATCGATATCATTTTTTCCCATAAGAGGAAAAGAAGTATGTTATGCGAAAAGGAAAAGATTTCCAACATGATGAAATTATTTATCATTAGATTTCCGACATGATGAAATTATTTATCTTTTATATCAGGAATGCGTTAGTAATCTTTGTTGAAGTGAAAACTTTGATATTACACAGAGATACCCTTCAAGGTCATTGCTCTTGTCTAGTAACTATAAAAACGTGTTTAATTTCACGTGACTGATAACGTAAATTTTGGAGAGCTGATGAGAAATGTTGCCACGTGCATGTAGATATAAAGCAAGTGATGTAACAATAAAATATTTTCGATATTGAAAGATAAAGCAAGAAAGCCTATGAATGGGAAGTGATACTGTCCAAATTTCTCAACATGTTTGCCATTTCCCAATGCGGTTAACAGATGCTATATTTTCCAAGCTAATGTCCATAAAGTGATAATATTTTTTTGCAAACTCATTATTCAAATATAGGGAATCCAAATCATTCTAGTGATTATCTTAAAGCACAATTTCCAAATAATTTTCCACTTTAATACGAATTGGGAGATTTTTAAATACGTTGCAAACTAGCAATGTTCCAAGACTTTTTAAAATATGTTTAACAATTTATTTTATTTATTTTTTTTTAGAAATAACCGTTCTCAAATTGTTTTATGAAACTAATAAACACTAATCCTTGTCACGTTTTCATCTGAACTTGTATTTATTTGTTTAGAAGGTACGGTTTGGTTATTCTTCTACAGCACGATTATAAAATATTTCTCAAAATTATAAATGAAATTATAAAGAACCGAAATAAGTTAATTTTATAATAGAGTATGTAGGCACGAATGGTGCGTCGAGGTGTACGGGGCACTGCTGAATGTTACGCGAAAACATTTAGCTGGCATAAATCTTTACTTCGGATGTGTATTTCTATCAATATCCATTGTTGCACGAAAGCGAATTTCGTCGATTTGCATTTTATATGCATGGGACTACGACACAAACGGAGCAGCTACTCAAAGGAGGTAGGTACAGAATGATTCTAGAGTAGCTGTCTGTTGCCAAGTAGACAAAGTGCATATCAATAAGCTGTGCTGTCGTGCTGGTATAACGATCAAAATTCGTACGAGAGATGGCAATTTACACCAGTTGAACATTTTATCTACCGCTTAATAGCTCTCTGATTTACCTCAACGTATCATTTCACGCACGCACTTTGCAGTATAAAACCTGCTTGTTTTTATTCCATCTCTTTTTTTGTTTTAATATCCTGTTGCAAATTTGAAAACTAGCAAATTTATATCAGCTTACATTACATTTGCAACGCACTTTAGATTCTTTAAGAAAGTTAACGGATAATATGAGATACATTTTCACGTGTGACTATAATAGTGCTAGACCTAATGCACAGTATAAGTACATGACTTGAAGATTTGAATTTCCAATTCTTTTATGTTTCAATACTTTTCGGGGGATTACGTGTTAGTTTCTCGTTTGTGAAATTTAGATACCATGGAATTATGAGAGTTGGATGTTTCGCCTAAATTACATCAGTCATTCCTGCGGAATTCCGAATGAAATGAAGCTTTTTTGTCAATAAACAAATAGTATTTGAATGCTTAAAAAGGCTTTCAATAATACCAACTGCTTTGTTCTGCCCTCCATCGGAAGCTCTGTATAGAACGTTGTGAGTATAAACTTCTTTTAGTAATTTTTCCGCTATATTACTACTTTTTTTGGTCATTTTCAGCAGATTATATCGTCTCCATTAACCTTTTGCTAGTCATCAAGGAGTTCGGCTACCGTTACAGTTACGTACCGCAGTGTGATCAAACAGACACAGCTCGCATTGCAAATTTACGACTGACAGACATCGCGCGTATTTGGTAAAAAAGAATAGCTTACTCTCGCAACTGCCAATGACTAAATTAATGTACACTTTTTATGATAAGACATTCCGATTAACCGAAAACTCTGTTTGGAACGTAATGATTACAAACTTCTCCCATGTAATTGTCCCAATTTATTACTGTTTTGTCGACCACATTGAAATGATCATATTTAATATATAATCCTTTTTGCGCATAGGATCTCATAACTCTAAAAATAATCCACTGCTTTAAAAGACCAAGATCATCGTTTTGCGCTTACAAATCCTCGCAACTTGCAAGCTATCAGCAACAGAAAATTTGAACTTAGCGTTCAAATTAAAAGCGATGTTAGCGACTACAGTTCAAGCAGCATAATAAATCATTGGTTCGGTTATTAAGTTCGCGATTTACTGCGGCTGTCCAAATGGCTAACGCTGGATAGCTATCCTAGAAAAACTGCACGATAGATAAGTACTAGGTCGAGCGTCATTGTCTAAATGTTTGAGAATTTTGTCTTAAATACTTTGTAGAATATCTTAATGTTAATTGACCTTCCGTATTACTCGCTAGAATGTAAATAAGTTGTGCTTATTTTAGCTGAGGTTTCTTCGATTTGAGAAAGAGAGTGTTTCTGTCATTTTAGTGCGCTCAGAGTTATTAGTTTCTGCCAGCTGTAATAGTTGTAATTATTCGGCTTTGCGATCTCTAATTCTGATGTGCCGGTAAATTTATCGATCCAGCTTCTAGTTGAGTATTTAATTGTGTAATCTTTAACTTCTGTTTAACATTTAATTACTTTATTTATTTCTGCAAGAACAGGAAAGTTTGCACAGAGCTTCTATAAGATGCTTCACTGGGTCAGTACATCACCGGACAGTAACTGTAACCCCATATGGAAAAGTTCTGGTGGTTTCGTATGCTTATTCCTATACTGTCTTGTCCTGTTCCATTTATTTGCATCATGACGAATTGTGGTTATCACGACCTTTTAATGTCTCTGTTAGTTATCTCAAGCATAGCTATAACTCGCTTCCAACTGTTAGGGCTATAAGACATTAGGTTATTTCGGAGCAGGAGACTTGAAACATGAGCAGCGCCTTCGCTGGGACTCAAACCAAGGACCTCTCGAAAACGCGTCGAACGTACACGACGAAGGCATGCGAAGAAGACGGGAGAAATACCTTATACACTCTCCCTTTTAAAGGGTGACTGGGAATTAGGGGACACAATCGCCAAATTCTGGTGGTGGAGAATCATCATTCACCGCCTTTTTTAGTTCGGGCGCCGCTGTAGAGACATTAGGTATTTTTTGAAAAATGAGAAATGCCCTTGCCAGGGCTCGAACCACGGACCTCTCGAATACGTGCGGAGCGTGCTGACCACTACACCAAAAAGACATGCTAACAAAGCTGGAGAAATACCTTATAGGGTAATAGGACTAAGACAGCTTTACGAGATCAAGTGTAACTCTGTAATTCTTAACTCATTTACATCCTGGTGAGAGTTAACAAAAAGAACAGATGATAAAACGTTCGATATCATAAAAGAGTGTTTAAATTAACATAAAATAAAATTCTATATGTTCTTTGACCTGCCTTTCATCAAATTGTGTACAGCAATAACGAAAGGAACATTGCCATCGACTAAACTCAAAATAATCTTGAGCCCTTACTCTACTAAATTCTCATAAAGCTGCTATAACATTTATTAATCATGATGTATCACACTCTAAAAACAGAACTCTAAAATACCAGTAACAAATAATAAGTGTAAACTGATTAATTAACTCAAAAGTCCAAATGCAAATAAAGAAAAATGTTCCTTATTCATGTTTCGACAGAAATTTACCAAATAAAAAAACTAAACTCTCATCAAAAAGATAACTGAAGCCTCCTTATTTTCTTAAGAGAGATTTATAACTGCAAAGCTGAGGATCTGATATAACACTGACGCGGAATGACCATAAATGGTATGAAACTGATATAGAATTTCCAACTGACCGTTTCCGATTGGAAAGTCTTGAGCATCTTCTCATTTCTTTCATTCACAAAGTTATTGTGGCAGTCTTTGAAAGAGTCAACGAGGGCTGGAAATCAAATATTTGCTTCGAACTGAACCAACATTTGGGTTAGGAAGTGTATTTTCACTCTTCGCTTCCCGTCAAGAAATATGCAGTACAGCTTAATATTATATTCTGGGATGAAACTTTTATCAGAGTGCTAGTGAACGCATGAAAAGTTTTTATGCGTATATAAATAAAGGTTTATATCCTCTGAGTGGAGAATGCATATAAGAATCAGGGAAATCAGTTTTTGAAGTGGATCGTAGAAGATGCGGCTGAGCTAGAATTATGGCTTGTGGATGGTGCCTGTAGAAGTTTGATAAAAATAGTGGTCGTTACTTTTTATTCGTTTGGTCGCCTTATTTTTATAAGACCCGACTCTTCCTTTACTTGGTTCTTATCTAATATGTGATTTTTTTTCCGATGATTGATAGTCATAAATGGAAGAAAATGCATGACCTGTACAATTTTATTCATATTTTCGTAAAAAGAGTTTGAGTTTAATCTTTTGATAAAAGTTCATTTTAGCACTCATAAAACATGAGACGGAAAATGGCAAATGGAACTCGTCAGTAATTATTAAAATCAGAGACTAAATATCTTAACCTAATATGTATGGTGATGATCGTTTCTGGCTGCCGTATCATTGAGCCTGGGCTCGAATGCGGAAGATCGCTTGTGTGTATGGAAATGTATAGTGTTCTTATAGCATGGCGTTACTTAAAATATGCGACGAGCGGAAAATCATCTCTAGTGGTATGGTGGTAGGAAAAGAGGGATTGAAAACTTTTGCTCCTGTTCCCTGGGAGATTGTCTTTCAAAACTGGAACGGAACTGGGAAAGTCGTATTGCCACTTTAAATGTGTGCAAAGCCCATGCTGATGACAGATTTAACCTTGTGCTTCTGGTAATGATAAAATTTATCAACTTGATCTATACAGTTAAACAAGTGGCATAAGTCACAACTGCCACCGAAAACTAATTTTTGTAGAACTCGGAAGTATTTTCTAATAATAATGTAAGCTCAAACTTACCTGCTCTTTTTTTATGAATTATTTAAAAACTCTTCCTCCTTTTCCTTTCAATAGTTTCTGGGATAATATGAATGTTAAATTCGAAATATTTTAGGACGAATTTCACCGCTTTATGAGGAGTTATCAGGTTCCTCGTAAAATTTGTTTGCCTGTAAAATAAACCCGTTTCAGATCTTCTAGCTACTTTCAACTGAACGTCAAAAGAAAATTTCCTGAAATGTTCGCTTCCAGTATATGTGATTTTTGGTCTAGGTAAAGACCAGTCCTTTGACTAAAATCTTTAAGAGACAGAGTCGCAGACAAAACAGTTTTATCATAAAAGAATCATAAAATCTACTGTGTACATACCCGTAACACACCATCGAGCGTTAATGTTACTACTAGAAACCTCCTTTCAAAACTGTGCTGGAAGAAACCTGTTTCTCGGAAATGTTATTCGTGATTTCAATCTCCGCAATCGTATAGGTGAGATTTCCCTTTGCAAGCGAAAGCTTAATAGTTTGCGCAATGACAGATATATTATTTTTTTTCTCTACATTTTTTATGTTGTATTACCAATTCAATAATGAGGTTGCATGAGACCTAGAGACCTAGATTGTAACAAAAAGAACACACTGGGGAGCACCGTTAAACATAATATAACAGTAAGATTCGCTTGTTGTATGTAGTTATTTTATTTCCTTTGCATCAGATAACCCCTATTACCGGAAGATAAACTCATAAATCCTCCGTTTCCTAATACTACTGGTAAAAAAAACCCATTTCTGTTTATCTTAAGCCAAAATTATTCAGAAAATAACTTTCTCTGGTGAATTAGATTTCGCAGTGGCATATTTATAAGTACCTTTTCGATTCTGGGTAATGAATCCATTTCTAATCTGTCTTTAGCTTTTAAGGAAATTATTTCATACTTGCTTTAGAGTTTTATCAATAGATGTCGCCAGTAGCTTCTGTTTCCTCTTCCTTTTTGTCGACCGTTATCGCGTGAGCGCATTGTTTTTTCTGTCATTTTTATTCCTGCTTGTGAAGAAAACAGTTCTGTTTAACCATCGAAAATAGTCTTGCACATTTAAGTAACTTACACTAATCTTTGTTGCTATAATCTGTTCAATACTGAACACAGGTAGTTTCTACACAGGCTCAAATCATGTGAAGACTTCAGCTGGTTTCATCTCCCGAAAAGCTGCGTCAAGGAAACGTTTCTATTTTTCTATACTAATGTAGATAGAGATTGTCGGATGAAAAGAAATAAAATTGATATGTGAAAGTTTGATCATTTCAGCCTAATCAAAACCTAACTTTTCATCCAAACCACAAGAATATACGTCCCTTTATGAATCTGAGGATTTCAAAGCAGAGGATGAGATTTTTCATCCCTTTCGTATTAACATCGAAAAAAGGTTTAATTTTACAGTTACCTAATTTTGTGTCATGGTGAAATAAAAAGCAGTGTCACCTGAAGGAAGTATTTGTTGCTAATATAATGTGCAAAGGGTCTAGTGAAAAAATTGCACAAATGTGTCTTGAATAATTAAGTATTTTCTGCATTATGCATATAGGTGGCGATATTGTATTCTGATATGGTATTTTAGCAGGTTTCTCTGTAATATTTATCTTTGATATTTTTAAAAGCTCTGTTTAAGTACATGATTTTATGTTTCATATTTTGAATTGTTGAGGAAGGGAATTTTCGAGAGTTAAACTGGTTGGAGGATTGTAACTGTATAGCTTAAATTAGTGGTCTTAAACGAAAATTAAATGCGGGCCGAATGCGATCTAAAAACAGGACAGATTTTT
The DNA here is from genome assembly GCA_000611955.2 of Stegodyphus mimosarum. NCBI lineage: Eukaryota > Metazoa > Arthropoda > Arachnida > Araneae > Eresidae > Stegodyphus > Stegodyphus mimosarum. The sequence continues at coordinate 169,466 of KK120477.1, forward strand.
TTAATCCAAAAGGGCTTTGTCCCTATTGTTTTTGTTTTGCGATTTTGCGTCCGATCACTCTAAATGCTCGTTTCATTTTTTAAATTGTTGCCACAAAATATTATCGACCTGTGTTATATTTGAAAAAATTAAATAATGAAGAATCTGCGTAAATGTATGTATTTTTCTCGCATTGTGATAAAACGACGGTAAACAAACTCAAAGATTTCAAAGCGAGCAATGGAAACATTGTAATTAAAAAACATTTTATCTCCAGCGTGAGACTGTGAATCGGAAATTCTAAAGATGTGCTCAATTTAAATTTATTTAGCGATATTTTTCTTGAACTGAATTTTATGTTTCAAGTGCGGAGAGCAAGATATTTAATAAGTAACACACAAAATGTTAAAAAAGCGCCCTTTTGGACGTAATTTAAAATCTGAAACCTTTCAGATTTTTTCTTTTAATAAAATGAAAATTTGTTATTAACGAAGTAAAATTTCTTTAAATAAATTTCAAATTTCGGTTACTAAATTTTTATTAAAACATACATAAGCAATAATAATAATATCGGAAAAGAAGATAAAATTCAAATTTATGCTTATTTTCTATCTGGAATCTAAATTTTGGTTCCTGAAAGACATTTGTTTTTTGCTGTACAATACATTGACAGCTAAATTTTAAATTTTCAAACTGCCATTTCTTTCAAACAGTTCTAACATGTTTAATTAATCATTAAGAAACTTACTTTAATTTAAACTAAAAGCAAAGAAATTATGAATACGCTCTAAAATTTTAGGGAAGAATTTTAAACTGACATAAAAGCTAAAATTAAATAACGACATCCCAGTATCTTTCTCTTATTTATGAAATTTTTCTTCGAAGCATAACTAAAACTACAAATGCGATATTTTTGTTACAGTTCATTTGAGAAGGTCAGGCTCCAATAGCTTATCAATCATGGACGAGATGGTTTTAGAGATATCACTGGCATATACACGTAATAGAGAAGAAACTTGCAGAAGATGGTGTAGATAACAACACATAATTTTATTTCTTGATGAATAATTTCTTAGGACACATATTCTCCTTTTCACCTCACCATGGGTACGACAAGCACCCCACAATTTTTTATAAAGCTTACCATATTTCGAGGCACTACATAAGAATGAAATTGGACACCCTGCAGAGCGGCTGGATGCTTGCCATTACAAGAGCCTTCAGAACAGTTTCCACTGAAGTTGCTCCCGACTCTCTCGATTTTATACAAATTACACTACAAAAAATACAAATTACACTACAAAGAATTTCTATTAGCTAATAAATTTGTTATAGATACTGAAATTGGACAAAAAGTACTCACGAGTAAGGCCTTTCAACAAGAGAATGGGAATATTAATCACCCAATGACACGATTTGGTTTATTTTATGACACTGGTTTTCCTTGTGGTGGCGAAATAGACATTTTTACAGATGGTTCTGGAATTGATGGGGGAGTGGGTAGCGCTGTGGTAATTTATTTTCATGGAGTGGAGATGTACAATGTTAGAATAAAACTTAAACCAATGAACTCGATTTATCAAGCAGAACTGTAGGCATTGACAGAGGCTTTGAGTTGGATTAATAAAAAATTAACAGTTCGATGTTTTATATTTCTCATTTCACATCTCTCTTGCTTTCAAATAACCTAATGACTCTGCACATTATGTAATGGGATGTACTGATTTTTGCTTCCTAGCGCCTTCAATCCCATCCTCTCTTATTGTTGTCCACTGTTAATACCTAGACTTCAAATCAATTAATGCTGCTGGAAATGCTGTTTGAGTCGTCTGCTATAAATTGTAAGTCGTCGCTATATATATATAGTCGTCACCGTATATATATTGTAAGTCATCGGCTTCCACAATTCAGTCTCTGTTCCCATTGAGAATGACCTTTAAAATCATCAAGAGTGTTATAATATATCTGTTTTCATGAACATTTCGCTATTATTGCTTCATCAGTCAGAGCCCATGCACTCACATATCACGAGCAAATCAATTAGTAAAACAAAAACAACCACTATGCGAACTAGTCGATGTTTAAATTAAGGGGAACTTGTTTTAGTTATTTAGTATTTAATACTGAACTGTAAAAAATACTGCCTTTTTCAGTTAATGTAAAAATTCTCAAAGAAGACTCTTGAGAAATGTAATGTTACTAACTTGCTTTCGTAAACTAATTAGCATGCTGTAGAATATAATGATGTTATGTCTATTGCGTTCTTATCAAGCTTTTGGAAAACAGAGAATTCCGAATGATTAAAATGTTTTAAAATTATTATGTTCTTTTAATTGTTATCGATTCTCAGTTGTAAGTTCTCATGTGATTCTCTATGTATCATACATTTATGTCAGTATGTAATACCTTTATGTATTATACATTACATGTGTATGTTTGCTTTGCATGAAATAGGTAACTTAAACTTTCTCAGTTTGTGATAATTAATATACTTTTAATGTAAAATATAGCATAGCCTAACGCGTAAAACAAAATTACATTATGGTGCACATTCCTAACGCTTAACAACGTATCTCTGTGTGGGAGGGGGGACAAAATCATTATTCGTAGAAAACAAAGCCGTTGTACACGAAAATTAGAAGCTTCTTTTCCTAGTGCATCTTTAAGGAAAGATCGAAATTTAAATACGCTTTTTCAATTAAACTAAATTTGTGAACATTAAAATCGTGGTTCTGAAGAAATATTCACGAGACAATAACATTGTTAAAACGAACATCTGCTAAGAATTATTTCAGAAAAAAATTAAGTGGCAGTTTAAACAATGAAATATTTGTGTAAAAGTTCTTTCATTCAATTTATTATAATTTAGAAGTTTTAGTTCAGAGTTTTGACAAAAACATTAATGAGACTTCTGTTGTTGAAATTTTGAGCTCAAAAGAATAAAACGTATCCCGCTTTTGAAAGCAAGTTGGCCGTTTAAAACTTAATTGCTTCTGAAAAAAATACTGAAGAACAAACGTGTTTTCTTCTGTTCGTGATTACGCCATTTTCTTCTGAAGAACCCTTTATCTCATCACGCGTAATGGCAGAACGTTTCCTTAATTGCGTCCACATCAAAAAACGATTGCATGTCTTGTTTTTATCGTTTGGCGACACAGGTGTTGCCAGCTTTAATGATTAGTTTATTTACGGATGCAAAAGGGAAAAAAGGAGGGAAGTTGAAAACATGTATGTGGTAAACTGGTGCAATGAAATGAATTACGATATTTCAAGAAACGAGATAATTACCTAAGTAAAACATAACTTACTGTATGTTTCTGTTTGAATCATATCATCACTCTAGGTTTTAAAGCTGTTAAGATGGGAACTAATACATGTAATTTGATTAATTTAATTTTGACATCAAGCTTCATGGGGGAAATAATAGTCTACGTTGCAATCTTCTAAAAACATTCTCTAAACTCAGATTAAAATTTTCTTGAGAAACCCATGAACAAAAATGAGACGGATTTACTTCGAATTTACTTGTACATCTCCGATTATGTTGTTTGTTTGATATTCGCCAATTCTTAAGTATACACTAGAAATAATATTCGCTGATGAGTTCCATACAGGCTTTTCAAGTATACATAGCTAGAAGGTAAATTCATAACAGTTTCCAAAGTTCTCGGAAATCAGCTCTAGTTTAATTTCTAGTAATTATAGGCAAAGCTATCAGTCACTGACAATTCTTGACATGCTTATGCAACTATTCCGTGCAATATTGTTTAGTCCGATTCAGTTGTATTATTGATACAGGAGCATTTTTTAACACTGATTTTACAAACATGGAGAGTTTGAAGCTCAGTCATTTTCTTTTTTGAAAAGAGAGGGCTAAATGTTTTGAAATTATTTAAAGACTGCGAGGAGTATTCTGTTCCCATATTTTTGATTCCAGGATGAATTCCAGCATTTATGGGTCTTTATCATAAATATGTGGACTGAGTACACGCCAAAATGTTCTTAGAGTACGGCTTAAAAAATAGTTATTTTTCGGGATAAGTATATTCAATTAAAATTGCACTATGAAGGAAATCTGCATTGTTATATTAATGAAAATTGAACAAAACTTAATACATATATGTATATCTAAATTCCTAGGCCTTTGGAAATATCCCTTGGACTAAGAATCCGCATGCCCTATTACTATGTAAGGTTTGCATTTTACTTGGAGTTTATAAAAGAAGTACAAACATGTATACATGTATACATAACTATAGTTATGTAAATTAATTTCAAGTGTTAATCACAAAAATAAAAAAATCAAATCAACGCAAATCAAAATTAAAAGTTCTTTTCCCTCCTAGAAAAGAAAAGAGAGAAAAAAATAAAGAAAAACTTTTGATATTACGTATGTGAATTTTGGTACTGAAAAGAAAAATCTTTCGCATTTCAGTGTTATTATAATAATCTAATTAATTACTCACCAAATATCAGTTGAACTCTATGAAATCGCATACTCGCATTTTGTCCTACTCGCAAGAAATTTCCTAAAATTAAAATATTAATTAAAATTAATTATAATAATTTAATATTACTTTTCATAGCAAAAACATAACTTGCAGGCTTTTCTCAATGTTAGCAAATTTTGAAATATTTATTACTACATAATTGTAATATACTTATATTTAATAAAAACAATGAAGAATAACTTAGTTAACTTAGTTAAAATATTAATCGTGTTTGAATTTGTAGGTGGTTCCCTTAGTTTTGTGAAATTGTTCGCTAAACTTATTTGTAAATATATTTGTACATAAAGCACAATGTTTGTATCTAATTAAAGCACAGTGAACATTTGGTAACTGGAATGATTTTTCTGCGGGGATTGCATAAAATGTTAGACTTCAAGTTTAGAGTCATGGTGTTGAGAATGTTTTCATATATTTCTAGGCATCTTAACTAAGTAGACTAGCTAACTGTTTCAAACAATCTGTACGGAGAAACGTTTGAAGGAGTGATTTAAAGGTCTCTTGAACGAATAGGAATATTATATTCCGGTACAACGATACTTTCTTGTATTAATGAATCATCGCTAGACAAAGGGTTTTGAATATGTACACTGCACAAAAAAAGGGGGGAGTTCTATATCTCCCATTCTACTGGGTCGATTGACGAAATTCAAATTGCGTTTTTCATATCTTGAAAGTGCGACTTAGGATATACATTAGATTTATATATAGCATTGTTCTAACATAAGTATTTTGAAACAAAATTTAACTTCTTCAGAAATGATATGCCAATATTTTTTCACATTTCCATTCCAGGACTCAAATTATACCTAAGCATAAAATGTTGTAAAATCTGGTGCGAAATTTACGGAGAAATTTAAAAATTTATTTTGACGCATTTTTTTCAGTTTGCGCCAAGAATAATTTACTAGGCAAACTTCATAATGTATAGCAGCCTATTTTCCTTTCCTTTTCTTCATTGTAGACGAGGGGGTAAAAAGTCATCTTTCATTACTTTCAAATAATTTTAGCGTAGTACATAAATCACATCTGGCGTTATTATCGCTTATAACAAATATATCAAATTTCAGAACGTGCCAATATGTAAATTCACGTAAATTTTAGAAAATTTTGAATTAAAAACTGTAATTTTTTGCAGATGTGCCGAAAAATATATCTACATTAAGAAGATGTTAGAAATGTTTTGGGTTATAATACAAAAAGTTTTTGAAAAATTTATTAAAAATATTTAAAAAACAAATTTTAAAAATAAATCATAAAAAATGTGAGAATTATATTTGGATTAAGGTTAAATTCCGATTTCTCGAAGAAGAAATTAAGTAAGTTTAATATAAAAAGAGATATTAATAAATATATACCAAATTTAATTAACATGGAGTAGCTAAGATTTTGAGAGCTAATTTTTAAAAAACTACATGATTTTTACAAAACTTGGCGTTTCGGCATAATTTGAGTCGTAAAATCGATATATGAAAAAAAATGGCATGTTGTTTCAGTAAAAGTCAGATTTGTGTCAAAATACCTATATTAGAATAATGCTATATATAATTCTAATACATATCCTAAGGCGCGCTTCCGAGACATAAAAACGCAAGCTGGATTTCCTCAATCGGCTCAGTAGAACGGAATATATAGAACTATCCCTCCTGTTTGTGGGGGGGGCAGTGTAGTGTTAACGATAATATAAACGTGCAGTACATAAATCATGTGAAATCCTAAGAGTATCAAATAAACAAGGTTTGATATACGTACAGTCATTATGTTAGGCGACCCCTAAAGCGCGTTCCTAATGTAATTGAATGATATCCATTAAGATCTGTCAGTGAGGATTTTATAAATTTGGATTGTCCAATAGTTAGTTGATTTAGACAAGCTGAAAAAAGGTAGGGTCTTGCAAGAATTGCGTGAAATAATTGTGTCTGAAAATATATGTGCTTAGAAAATTTATGGCTAGAAATAAAACTATGATTGTCTGGCTCTGACGAATGAAACATTGTCTTTAAAATAAGTTTTTGTGACAGAAGTGATCGAAATTTCATCATAAAATCATATAAAATGACCTATAATAACTTTGGGTAACCAAAATTCCATCTGCGAACAAGTTTGTTACATTGCCCTGTTTTTGCCTGATTTGTATTATATTATTTAGAAATCATTAAAAATTAGTGTTATTGCCCTTATGGCAATGCAAGAGAAATCCAAACATATACAAGAACAATTTATTGTATTTGATTCGTTTATTTATTATCTTTAAATTATCTTCAGATTGCACCTTTTATTTACAAAATAAATTTTATGTTAAAAACTATTTGAAGTATTTTGAACTAAGATACAGAAAACTGCGTAAGCAAAAATATACTTACTAATTCAAAATAATTTTAAAATATTAAACAGCTTGAAGAAAAACCGTTTGAGAAATTTATTATTTTCAGCTGCTAAACTTCGTACTGGCATTTGAAAGCAAAAGATATTTTCTGTAAGTCTTTTGCGCAAGAAGCCCAGTGAAAAAAATGCACAGCTGCTTTATAGCTTTTCCTTATTAAATAAATGCATAAATCTTCCTTTTACGTAATTTGCGATGAAATATCGCAGGAATGTTTTCTCTGCCACTTCGAGCAACATATCTTAGATTTACGATTTTTTTCTATATCCATAATTTCAAAAGGACTAATTCTGAACTAAGATTAAGATTTTAAATTAAAAAAATGTGTTCAACTAAAGTTTGAAAATCTTTACCTACTTTACGATTTTTATAATTTAAAAGATTTTAACTTTAAAACATTAATAATGAATATTCGTAGTGTCAGACTGCAATACGAAGTTTTTTTTCAGGTTTTATTCAAACACTTCTAGCTTTGAATAGCAGAAATTGATAATGATTAATCTAACACTAGTTGAATCTTATGCGTGGAGTTTGTTAAACACCGAATTTGCCAAGGTAATATAAATTTTATATTACTTAATTACAATGAAATCAATAGCAAAGAAGACTGCTTATAAAAAACAAAAATAGAAATAAGAAGCTGCATTTTTAAGATACTTTATTATTAGGTATGCGTTTCGAAACAAATGTATCAGTAAAACATATCATGTATTTGAACGTATAATAAGGTGTCTGTACACTCAACGTAGAATGGCCTGATATGGGATATGAATATAATAAAATCTCTGATTAGGCTTCTACGGATTATTATCCAACAATGTAATATGACCTCTAAAATAATGTTTTTGCTAAAAATGAGTAATAAATCTCAATTACAACTGTTTCATTTCCGATCATTAATATAATAATTTGTACAACGTTTTCATTTTGAAGATAATAGCAAATTAAATGCCTTTTTTTTCTATATCCGTAATTTAACATGTTTTAAGAGCATGGGCTAGTTTTTTAACTTAAAAGTGCTTTATTGTATTCCTTTCTTTTTCTAATTTTGATTACTGCGCCAATTCATTCACTACTTAACCAATTTCTTATTTATTTATTCAGTTCTAACTGATGTTGATATTCTTATTATCTTTTGCCATAAGTGTTTAAAAAGTGAACAAACTAATTGATCTTTACTAATTAATAACTAAATACAGTGTTACCTCGGTATGCGTCGTTAATCCATTCCAGATCATTGGGCGTGTGCTAAACTAACTTTTCCAATAATAAGCAAAGGATAAAATAATTACTCCGTTCTTTAAAAAAATGCTATTGTAACACTCTAATAGTAAAATGAAAAGTGTATGAAATATATACTGTGCGAAAATGAAGAGCTGTACGTGGTACTATACCTAGATGTTTTAACGCTATCTATACAAAAGCTGACGTCTCTTATCATCGCTAAGTAATCGATTTCATCCTCTTTACAAAGTCAGTGTTTTTGCGTTTCGTCTTTATAGACAGCATCGTACCCGCCATACGGTGTGGAATATCGAAGTCCCGGACACGTATGCAATTGCCATACTTTTCAACAAACCCGGTTTTCAGCTCCATGGTGACCCTAACAATTTTCTTCTTTGATTGACTCTTTCCTAAAATTCTTTGTTAAAGAATTTACGTTACAGAATATTTATGAGGAAAAAAAACATCACTTGAAAATTCAGTTATTGCGCATGGCTTGCATTCGAAGATATTGCGTGAGGTTTTGCCTACAGAGTTATTGCGCTCACTGAATAGTAGCAACTGGTGTACTACAGCTCATGGGCAATCGTAAGGCAAAACAAAACAACCATCTTGTTTTGCCTAATTTTATGTTTTACTTTGGTATGTTCAAATTTTTGTCTTAATTAGTAGTAACATTGTCTAAACAAGAATAACGCGCGTCCTGAGTCATCGAACTTGAGTTGTATTCTGGACAAATGTCGTAGGTCAAACAGAAATTTTCGATAATCAATATATATATCTACGTATTGCAAAGCTAATGTATATTGAGATACCACTGTAGTTAAAATCTCGTAGCTAGGTGTTAATTGGAAAACGTATTGAAAATAGGTCTTCGTCTCGTCGTCGGACCATGAACGCACCTTTGGTCTAATGGTTTAGGCACTAGATTTACGAACAAATGTGTCCATATTTGATTCAAGTCGATAAATTTGTCGTTTTGGACTAGAGACAATATTTATTTCCAATAGATGGTACACACTAGCATAGTTTCGCTGATTCAACTTGTTGCTGCAATATACGTTTATGCCTGATCCCATTTACAAAACAAGAATAGATTTCCAGGTTCGACCATAGCAATACAATTATCATTTCGGACTCTGAACAATATTCCCCAACAGATTGAAGCCACTAGGAAAGCTTCCTTGGTCCTTCTGCTACGTGCCTTTAAATTGGCTACCAATTACACAAGATTCCAAGATTAATCCCAAGTAATAGATTTTCAAGATTTCCCAGATAATACATTGGTTATCATAAATTAAGGAAAAATCACAAAAATCACGACTATTGAAAATGTTACATGTAGAATTTTATGAAACTTACCCGCAATTTACAACACATAGTATGGTATCAAATAACATAAAAAGAAATTACTAGATAATTACGGTAGTATAGAAATTAGCACATGTATAAAATGAGCAAATCGAAGGTGTCAGTTTGCTGTAGGAAAAGTACCTTCAATATGGAATATGATCGCCTCTAGAAGCAATACAGCGATGTGTGATGATTTCAATTATGCGGTCTATCAGTTCCATAGGAAGCGAGAGCCATTGCTCTTACAAGGCAGTCGCAAGCGCCACAAGGGTCTGAGGGGGCGGATTTAGAGCAACTAGACGCCTCCCTAAAGCATCCCGAACGTGCTAGATGGGATTCAAGTCCGAGGATCGAGTTGGCCACTCCATGCGCATAATTGTTTCCTGTTGAAGATAATCATCTGCGATACGAGCCCCGTGTGGTCTTGCGTTGTAGTCCTGTAACAGGAAAGCATTACCTATTGCCCCGGCATATGGGCGCACATAAGCATCAAGGATGTCATCTCCATAAACCTGAGCATTCACGGTTCCCCTTAGAAAGACATGAAGGTCTGCGCCTCCTCCCAAAAAGATGCCACCCCAAACACAGACACTGCCTCTTCCGTATGCATCAAATTTCACGGATGTTTGACGGATGATAACGGGTTCCAGGTTCTCTGCATATCAAATAACGCCTATTATCGCTTTCTAAACTAAACCTGGACTCATCCGTAAAGAGAACAGCCCTCCATTGATCAGGCGTCCAGTGGACATGCTGTCGTGCCCACTGCAAACATTTCCTCCTATGGCGTGCCTTGAGCGGCACACAAATGGCTGGTCGCTTCGCATACAAACCCCCTTCGTGAAGCCTTCTACAAACAGTTGACGTTGACACCAACCTTCCGGTGGCTGCAGCAAGGGAGGATCTAAGAAGAGTCGGAGTAGCGGTTCTATTCTTATGTGCACATAATGTCAAATATCGGTCATCGGCGCTCGTATTAGCGGTTGGGCGTCCTTGGCTGAAGCTTCTAGATGCCGTATACTTGACTTGAAATTGCCTCCAAAGTCTATGAACCTCAGAAGAACTCACATTTAGCCCTCTGGCCACTTCTGTTTGACTTTGCCCTGCCTCTAATCTCCCAAAAGCTTTCCATCGTAGTTCTGCAGGCAAATGATGCCTGGAGGTCATAGTTACGAATTGGCTATCTCAGATTTCTGATGTCACTATCATAGTGAAATAGGTGGGCTTGCTCTCAAACATGGACTTTTTTGCTCCTCGCAGATAACGTATTCCGAGTGCAGCGTCACTAATTTACATACTGCAGTTTTACTCAGCTACTCTTACTTGGCAACATATTCAAATTTTACACGTTTTGGCTTATGTTTGAGGGAGTTATCGCTATTCTTGTGATTTTTCCTTAATTTATGATAACCCGTGTAATTCCAAGATTAATCTCAGATAGTAAATTTGTTATTTTGGACGTTGGGCAGTATTCTTGTAGGCAAATGGAAATGATTAGGGAAGTTTTACTGCAAGAATTTTGTAACTTGCGACCAAAATATATCTATCAGCTGTCACTGATTAATACCAAAGATTTCAAATCAACTGTACAAGGTCTTTTATCTAATGTCCCTATCACATATGTTTTCTCTACGAGGGACTCCACGTCGAAAGGGTCTCAGAAACCGCACATTTCCAAGAAATCAATCCGCACATTTCCAGGAAACCTACATAGCTAGGTTACCGTTTTCACTTACCACAAAAACTTGAACTCCAAAGAGTAATCAATTATCACTCAGAAGCATCAATTACCG
>KK120477.1:180777-226725 GCA_000611955.2 Stegodyphus mimosarum
CTTCTGATCATTCAGAAGCAAAACTAATCGGTTGACATCTACCCGAGACAGAACTGCAGAACCAGAATCTCGTTTCTCAGAAAACTCCAGTCTAGCAGGGACCGTCGGTAGATGTGATTACCTCTTTATACATGTGCGGAAATACGTTTGATAATTAATACATGACGCTCTCGTAGCGCATTTCACGTGGTGTGTCTTTTTCACTTTCCAAGACTCCTCACCGCACCTCACTTTTACACTTTGCTTTTTATTTTAGACCCCAGTTGAATAGTAGGAATTAAGTTCCACTTAAAAGACTCAATTATTTAATTGTTGAAATATTGTCGTTTCTGTTTGATTAAATTATAAAATGAACTACCCACAAATGTAAATATTATGTAAGTATTAAACAGCTGTTTTAAAGTTCCTGATGCCGATAAATTTGTTACAACATTTTCATAAACTAAATAATCATAATCGGGACCATTTAATAAAAAAAAGAGTTTTGTTTTTTCTTATTTAGAAAGAAAACATTTGATCCAAAATTGATGAAACCTCCGAATTTTATAGCTGCAATTCTTAAACTTACAAATGTTATAACCTCAAAGGTAACGTAAGATTTAATGAGTTAAATACATGTAAAGTATTGCGCTGAGCCTAGTTTACGCAGTTCTAAAGTACTTAATTTATGTTATAAGAGCTGCCTTATAATATCTGTGGAAATATTGCTGAGTAATATTTTATTTCAAGAGCTCTGCATAATGCTTATATGTAAAATACTTAAACTGAAATTTAAGAGTGGTATGTATCCTAAATTTTCTTGAATCCGAAAAATAAATGATTCTGAATCTTTCGTATTTGAAATCTTCCAAAACTTTCATGCTAAAAGATGAAAAAATAAAAACAAATAATATGAGAAATAAATCAATTAAAAATTTTAAAATCTGCGCTTCAAGATAAAACTTTTTACGAGTACAGTTTTTGAAATAAATATACATTTGTTGACAAATTAGAAATAGAATTTGGTAAAAGAAGGGTGTATCTAAAATTCTTGAATCTTGATCTTAATTTAAGTTTAAAAAACATTAGCGTAAGAAAATTCAAATTAAAATGAAATTTCTTACAATTTTTCAGATTTATTTTAAGTTAAAGTAAATGCTGACGGAGAAGGGTAATTTTAAGAATTAACATAGATAAACAATAAACATCGGAGTCTAAATTCTCTCATAAGTAGAACAGTTTCAAAATCAAATGGCTTTTTGGAAGTACAGTTATATTGTCGAAAGAAAAATGACCAACTGATTTAAGTATATGGGAAAAAATAGTGTTAATTTTTTTAATGAAAGCTTGAAATGAACTTTAATAAAAGTAAATTTTTCAAACTTTTGACTTAAAGCCTTTTAATGGTCATTTAGCTAAAGCTTCAAAAAATTCGAATCACCGGTGAAAAAAAAATTCTCGTACATTCGATTTTTTAACTCTTTTTTAAGGTTTGTGGCGTTCGAAAATTCGAATTTCTATTCTCCAGTGCAATGCTCTGTTATATATTACAGTACAATACATGGTATGATAGGCAATTAAATTTAGTAAAGATTTATGCTTTTGATTTTTATTCTTCAAGCATTTTAATTAAAGAGGATTTGAAAATTATTTTGAGGATGAGTTTTAACAGATATTAATTCATTTAGCTGAAAATTTTAAATTACGTTTTGGTGAAAGATGAAAATTATAAATTATGAATCTTTTATTACTCTTTGCCGAACACTAAGAAATAAAATTGTTTCTAAAATTGCTAAATGACTTACGCCATTTTTTCTGTTTTTAATCAGCACGAGAACGGACATTAAAACCGTTATTTCATCATTTTAATCCTAGTTTGACAAAAAGGCATTATATTTTTTAAATCAAGCAAACAAAAATGTGTTTAATTTTGGTTTTCAGTTCTTTCCTGCAACCCCCTTTTTTCAATTAACGTAAGAATAAATTTTAAGCACTAACGAGAAGTAATTAGAAGCTACGAATAACGGAAAACAATTTTTCGGTTGCATCGTTAATGAAGGCTATAAAGCACATCGAACTTTTTTTAATAACTTTCAAAATAATCTACGTGGACTTAACTAATAAGCTTTCGCATTAAAAATTTCCTAAACAAAGAATAGTTACAGATGTTGAATTTATTAAGAACTCGTTATACCATTTGAATTTAAAATGCCAGTTTTTAAATACGATTATGACTATGGTAATAAAATAAATTTTGTAAACTGCATAGATTGCAATTTGAAAAATTTATGGGATATTATATTAGAAAGCAGATATAAAAAAACTAATCGAATTTGTAGTGTTTATTCAAAATATAGCTTTTTATATCCAGTATTTGTTTTCTAGTTTGTTTCAAAATACAAGCAGATGTTAAACTTGTCATTAAAGCATACTTTAAAATAAATAAAATATTTTGGTATAAAATTTACGCAAAATTTGAGGGACTAAGTAACATTTTAGCAGATAGTTTTTAGCTTAAATACTAACAAATGGATTACAAAAAATAAGTAGAGCAGTCTAAGATTTTACTTATATTCTTAGATCTTTCTTTCCAGTAATATGCTGACCTTTGAACCAGCGTGAAGAAGTACGGCTAGCAAAGGCTTAAACCAATTTGAGGAAATCTAAGAGACGAGAAAAACTAGTACTGAGACGATAACTGTTTCTGCCTTGAAACTATCTGTTATGATCTGTTACATTAAAATGCGCTAATTAAGGTTATAGCCGGCCTATGCTCATTTAAATCGCAATATGTGTCGTCATCATCGCATAGAGGCAACTAAATGATTTTAGCGAATTAGAGGACTCAGTATATTTTCCGTAGCTAGTCGTTGCCATGGTTATGAGTCATGATTTGGCTGGGATCGCCTTGAAGTGACTATTCTAAAGTAACATACTATAGTTCCAAAATATTGGTTCTTGTATACAATACTGTTTTGCATCCTGATAGAAGCCGATAAAAGTAAATGGGGCCATAAAGATGTACATTGTGAGATAATGAGTTATAACCTTTCGGATAATAAAATCCCACAGAATCAGTCCCCGCTTTATTTTTGTAACGATCTATAAGTGTGAAGTTGCATCAGTTCATAAAGTGAAATTAGAAACAGTAACCGGGTGAAAATCTGAGCAGGAGTTTAATCACTCTACGATTGCTATTGACTAAAGTATAAGATAATAGTTAGTTGAATATGTAAGTAATTTTTTTCTTTGCATTCATTGCTTTGTTCTGCTCATCATTCCGCTTTCGTAATTGGTAATATGAAAACATATTTTTTAAGTTAATTACGTATTCATTTCCATATTTCGTCTTAACTTGAAGCAATATCAGTACACCACAAAAAAATTCAGTTTTCAGATTTTATTGTACTTTTTGCGATGCTCTAGAATCTTTAATAAGGGATAAACTAATGGAAGTAGAGGTTGGAAAGCCTCTTAATGTTGGGTCATTTTTTGAATAATGCGGTTTTTGACGCTTCTTTCCTTTTTGAAAATTAAGATAAACAGTTTTCTTCTTTAATCTAAAATTTTTTCTCCTTCATACTTTGGTAATTTCTCAAAAAATTTAGTAAGATTTTTTTTCCATTAGGATTTGCGTAGTCGATCTTAAAAGATTTTTCAAGATGAGGCTCTTTTGTAGTCTGTGTTTGAAGTCTTTGTTCTGGCTCTGAATTTCTGGAATCATCGCTGATTTTAGCTTATGCTTATTATTGAATATCCATATATTGCATTAATATTGCCATTAATAATAATTTAATTGAATTCATAAAGAAAAATATCCAAACTGACATTTGGCTTTGAAAATGTAACTGTAATAGTCGAACTGCATCCATCATAACTTGCACTAAATAATAACAAGGAAAAATTTACGAAAGCTTTTCTGAGGGAAACTGGCCGTTTTCACGATACTCTTGGGAAAAATACGAAACTCAGCCATGTTATAATCGAAACCAAGCGAGATCGTACTACCAGTATTCAAAGGTCTCAGCCATTGATGGGACCTTTAGTTTAATTGAAGAAACCGTATTATTGATGAAATAATCCAATGTATAATTAGAAGAATAACGCACCAATTTAGAAATTAAAATTCGGCAAAGAAATTGCTTTATATTGAGGTAGATTATAAATAAAAATCTATCGATTTAGAGGGCAAGGTTTTTTTTCTTCTTCAGAAAAAAAAATGCGAAAAAGAGGAGTTCAAATCAGATTGCCTAATTTTTAACAACCTTTGTAATCTAATGTTGTCTTTTTACAAATCTTAAATATAGGGTGATTTCTAAATTATTTTTAATTTATAAAAATTGAACGGATGGTCTGCATTGTAAGGACACTTTTCATAATGAAAGTAAAGATTTGTTTTAAAAGAAATATTTACATATAAGACAACTGACACGTATAAAAAAGTAATTATTCAGGTTATACGCTAGTAGAAGGATTTACTTAGGTTACGTTTTCTATGCTTTTTTAGAGTAATTGTTTACTTTGAAGTCATAGAGTGAAACCCTTCCATTTGCGTAAAGTTAAATTAAACAGTTACGTTCTATCTCCTCAAATCCTTTGCATAATGATTCATTTTCGGACAACTTAAAATAAATTACTTCCATTTTTTGGATATTGTTTCGTAAATGTTTGAATTATTTACACATGTATAAACTTTTAGAGTATTTGGGAGCTTATATATATCTTCATTGCATTTAAATACAGAAGCAATACTCTGTAAATATATTACCTAAAAATTATCTAATAACTAATAAATAGTAATAATAATTTTTAAAATAATTCACTAAAATTTATATCTTCCCATGATTGCTTCTATGAATAAATTTTTATCAAGTTCATCGAATTTTTTTTAAGCATTACTGAGTTTGATATATAACAATCTGTTTAGAACGCCATACGTGGTTATTATATTATTACATATTTGAATGGCAAATGGAATTTCAAACATTCACTGAATAAATATTAATTCTAACCGTTATCCAATTATACCTAAAACGTTATTATGTTCTAGTGTCTAAAAACAGCAATAAGTACATCTCGCACTACAAAGAAAAGAAACCCACAATATTGGAATAATATAGCGAACTTTCGTCCAATTACATTTAAACAGCTTACTTAAGCGAATTTCTAGTTGGACCTACAAAGCGTGTTTAGGGGCTTGCTATCTCCCACTCAAGAGGATCTCGGGAAACGATTGATTCCCAAATTACGTGACAGTGTGGCATTCTCTACCTTTAACACACATGCTGCATTCCAGTTACGATGCAGGGTCTCATGAACGGATCTCTAAACTCCTTTGGAACATGCAATTGTTCTACAAACAATAGAGGAGATTACGGAGGTACACCCTGCGCCCTATTTATCGAACACAAGTGTCCTACTATCCCCATCATAAAGCCTTTTCGCATTAAACTTGCCAATTCGGAAACCAGGGTTTCGTCAGGTATTCATTGTATGCTCACGTATGCCAGCCCATTCAAGACTTCCCGTGCAGAGGAAGGCGTGCTCGGAACGTAACCTTGAAACAAAGGTTCCGCCTATCTAATGCTGTATAAGCTATTCTCTAAACCACACTGATAGGCCTAATCTACGATTTAAGACAGTCAGCTAAATTTATAAGCCAGCGGTTGCAGCTGGGCTTGTTTATTTATCAAAAGGGATTATGGAATCGCAATTTAAGCCTAACTTGCCATCACCAAGATGGCCGGAGTGAAGTAATACCATGTGACATCATTCAGTTCTGCATTCTGAATCGGTAGTAATACAACAGTTCACGAGATTTATTATTTTATCCCCAAATTGCGGAGTTTCCATTAAATTCTGTTAAAAGGATTATAAGAGAAGAGGGGATAAATTTTCATTTGTGATTATTATCTCTCTCTCGAAACCGCTGAGAGATAACGGGCATTGCCAGATGCAATGAATTTTAATTTTGAAACCCGCAATAACATTACGGTTACGGGTGAATAGGCACCCATTCCAAAAGCAAATATTTCAGCCTGGCTATTGTTATTGAAGATTAGACGATCTCTCGGATGCTTCCATTTGGATGAATGGAGTTTAGAATGAAACGATACCTTTTCCTGTTTTATTATTGACCGCTTAATTATCAGTGATGCGGATATAAAATAAGTTCTCGCAAATATAATTAAAATCAGACTTTGAGCAAGGAAGACATAATATTTATCTTGCTTTGAAACTGATATTGAATTTTAGGGAGTTAGTTATTAAGTAAGAATTTGGAAACTTAATGTTGATTTTAAAGAAGGAACTAAATTTATTTTGAAAGTAAATTCACTTTAGCGAGATATGAGGAATAGTTAATATATATATATTTTTTAATTTCTCATTGTTTAGATAAATGGGAAATTATTATATTTAATATATGGTTAAAATCACTTAGCTTTTAAACTTATAATTATTTTTAACATTATTAAAGAGCGTTAAAACTACTCCCCTCAGTTTAAAAAAATGCATAGGAAATGGTTAAAATTTTATCATTTTAAAAATGTCCAATAATCTGAATAATTAAATTACAGATAACTTTTTTATACATTTTTAATATAGTTTTTTTCTACATAATATATTTATAATACAGGGAGTCTATAATTTATTAACAAGATAAAGAAATACTTTAAATAATACAGAATAGGAGATAGGGCGAAATGACTGGTTGAATTTTATTTAACAATTCAAAGAATTTTATACTAATCGTCTTCAGCATGTCGCGAAACCGGAATAATAGTTAGTGACTCTAAGTGCCAAACCGAAGGGGTCAAGTTCGAATCCCGGAGAAGGCATGCATTTTTGTAAATGTATAATGCCTGTGCGGCATGGGAGAACTTCAAATATGCGGTGAACTGAAATTTCTCTCGAGAGGTTGGTGGTAGAAAAAGAGTGATAAGACACCCTCGGGGTGCTCTTCATAAAAATTTTGGGGGGGGGGCGGAACTGAGAAAAGTCGTACTGCCACTTGCATGATGATCAAAGTTCTTGCCAGTGGTAGCCGCAGGCTTTCACTCCTTACCGAGAAGAATTTTGTGTGCTTATTCTGAGGTTGCTTTCAGACAAGTAAGTCACATCAACAACAACTCTTCAACATGAGCACCATTAATTGCTCAAAAAATATCACTTCTGTTCCAGATTTCCCTCCCGAAGTTATTGAGCATTTACGGAGTCATGGTTGTTGTTGCTGTGTTGATAAGGTTTTTTAATTCTTCGATGCTGAGAATCTCTAAAGCTTAAACTCGGTTCCTCAGGTATCGCTAGAGACAAAAGTCGAGTGATGTGACTCCTGCAAAACGGAGTAACCATTAAATTGGTCCACCTCTACCAAAGTAACGATCTAGGAATGTTTCATCAAGGAAATCATGCATACGTGTAGCCTAATGACAGTGGATCTCATGACGTAGGAAAAGAAGTTTGGCTAGATTTCTTCTAATTGTAGTACAGTAAATAACCTCAGCATCCAAATAAATGTCCGAATTAACTGATGACTCGGAGAAACTGAAAGGACCAATTACTTTGTTATGAATCAGTGCACACCAAATGTTAAATTTAGGGATATCTCGCTCAATTTTCCTTACACACTGCAGGTTTTCTGATTTCCAAATCTTGCAGTTAAGTCGATTAACCTCTCCTGAAACATGAAATGTTCCTTTATCACTGAGTACGATTTTTTGAAGAAACCGACAATCATTACTGGTACGGTCAAGAATGTCTACAGGAGACTCTCTACGAATGACTCAATTCTTAATTTTAATTTGTTGACAAATCTGCAATTTATACGCAGTCAGTTTCAACCATTCAGAAAATCTGGTAGTCATGTTTGCAGGTTGGCACGGCGAATGGATTTACTATGACTGCGCACAAACACATCTCGAATAGCAGAAACGCTTTCATCGCTCGCTCTTGGTCTACCTGCACCTCTTTCATGCAAAACATGTTCTGTCTTGAAAACGAATCGCCTCTGAACTGTTTTCAGAGATTTCGTTTCCCGTGAAGCGAAACAGCACATTGGCTTATTTTATCTGTAAACAAACAAATTTCCTGTTGCCATTCGCAAAACTTAGAATTAGCGAGACTGCTGAAAAAGGGATACAACTTTTTATCAGAGCTGGCTAAAAATACTTACAGCGAATTATAATTGCCAGAAGCTCTCTGTACTAATATTTGAAACCGTCAGTACAGTCAAAGCTAACTTGCATTTGGTGAGGAATATGGAAAAGAGAAGTTATGGTAAAGGCCAAAATAAAAAAAATAATAATAATAATAATAAAATCTGAAAGGATTCAGATTTTAGATTACGTCCAAAGGGATCTTGCTTAATAATATAATAACTTGCCGAACGAAACAAACATTAAACTAAACCCAATACGAACACAAAAAACAACCCAATATAATTCCAATAGTCAAGCCAATACAATTCCATTAATCCATCCAGTACAGACCCAATATCCAACACAGTACAATTCCAAAAATTCTAATAGCCAACCCAATGCAACTTCAATTACCAACAAAGAAACATAAGCACTAAATTGAAAAGTGAATCGGACATTTTTATGAAACGACGCAAAACGCCCAAACGAAAGTAATAGTCCTTCGGGACTAAATCCCTTTGGACTAAAAAAACTGGTTAATTAACATAAGATACTCTATACATACTTTATTTATATATTTAAAGTTTTATTATGAAGAACATGAAATAGGAAATTAAAACTAAAAGGAAGGGGAGGAGGAAAATCTAGCAAATGTCATTCTAAGCAAATGTAATCTAAGCAAATGTCATTCTAAACTAACCTGTAACGAACTCTTCAAATTTTAACTCTGGATAACTATATTTACGTAGATTGTAAAAAAAGAAATTATATTATTTTTCCTGAGGAATCGATATGCATTAACTATACTATTAAAATATGTGAACATCTGTTTGTTTGTGACATCATCTTCCCCGGGATGGCTGGGAGTTGAGTTACGAAAGAAGTAACCTCCTCTCCGAATTAAAAACTCTGAAAATGCTAATTTTCGCACTCATTTTTCCGAGTGGCAACAGTCTCTCGCGCTGGAGATAAAAATCTGCTTTACTTCGAGAAGTGTTGCCACTGTTTGCTTTCAAATCGTAGAGTTTGTTAATAAAAAATTTGTAAATTTTACAAAATATGAAATAAGACTAGCATTGCCAAACATTTAATATACGAACATACGTATTACTCCGGATTTCCATTTCTACTATTCTCATCTTCATATGACTTTAAGCAGCCGAGATATTAATTAAAAACTCTGAAAACACTAATTTTCGCATTCATTTATGCGAACTGCAGCAGTCTCGCGTGTTGGAGATAAAAATGCTTAGTTTCAAATGGTATTAGCACTGCTTGCTTTCAAATCGTTTAGTATGATCGACACGATATGTTATTGCCATATTTATTCTTTTATTAATATTGAGAAAAGAGTTATATTACATTAAACGACTTAGATTACATTCATGACGCTATACGTATACGTATTAACCTAAAGTGTCAAAAGTTTTTGTTTCCTGGTTTGGACACAAAAAATTATTTACGAAATGGTTGTTGCTTGGAAAGACTGAACTGATTTCATTCGTCTTGAAATGTTCGTACACATTTTTTTTTCAGGTGTACATACAACTTATAAATTTTGCTTTGGCCGCACCCCGCTGGTAAGTAATACATTCTGGAACTCAAAAAGGATTCTTATTATTCTGTTAATATAGACTTTTAAAATGACCTCTATAACTGATGAAAATATGTTTAGACTAATGTGGGAACGTTATAAATCTTTTGTATATTTGAAAAATGAAAACATATGTAACAATTCTATAAAAATATATAGAGTGACTGAATTGTATATATAATGAATTAAATGCGTTTTTAGTTAAATAAATAACATCAAAAATTAAAAAAATAATTTTCTTAAGATCTGTCTGTTGCTGCTAAATACCTTAGTTTGTTCATCAAAAAGAAACAAATTGAAGGTGTAAGACAAATATTTTTCATTTTGCCGAATGCCAAATGACTCGAATGAAAGCGAAATAAGGCATTGACAGCAGATGACATTTAAAGTGAATCAAAGCAGAATTACGTTTCGAAACTAATAACTATTTGGGGTCAAGTAACGTTATAGCAGTTTAAAATGAGCTATTTAAACTTGTTTAATTTTTTAAGTAAATAATTTTAACAAAGTTAAAATAACCCAACAAAGTTAAAAGTTAGAACAGTTATTATTTTTCTACATTGCATACGAATGCAAACGCTAAGAATACTTTTATTTGTTATTTCCTGTTGATAAAAAATAGCTTTTCTGTCAATAATTTTACTTCGCAAATTCGTATAAGTTTTAACTTTTAATAAGAAGAAAATACGTGATTTAAATATAAGTAAAATTATATTTAAAATAGAACAATGTAATTCATTATGTTTGATAAATGATGAATTCAAAATATGCCAAATCCTTCATAACTTAAGGAACTCATCTGGCGTTATTAAAGGTTTTGTTAAATACATAATCTCACTTTTTCTCAAATTCAAAATTGGAATTAAACCGCTTTGCTATCGAAAGTCAAGACTATTCTAGTTCGCATAAAAATAGAAACTTTAGAACAGAACTGGAAATTTTACAAAATTACATAATGTTCTACGGCAGTTTCAGTTTCAAATTGCCTTGGCTAAGTAATTTTCGATAATTTTGTTATGGTATTTTTAACATATAACATCATCGATTAATTTACTCATGAGTGCTGTGATCGTGTAAACTAACTTTTAAATCATATCAACACTAAAATACTGCAAAGGGTGAAATTGTGTGACATACATTGAAAACAAAACACAGGTAAGATAAATGAGTATCAAACAAGTATAGTTGTCAATACCATAAAGTGTAATAATACATGCCTACGTATTGTGTGTTAGATAAATAACCCGTTCAAGTTTTAATTTAATTTATTGTGTCCAATGTTCTAAGTTATGAGTGAAACAAACAAGTTTAGGAAAATTAAAGCTCAACATTTATTTGGAATTTAACAATAAATTTCCACAACACTTTTATGGGTAGTTCACAGAAGAAATCATCTAGTGACTAAAGCAGGAAAGAATGGTTGGCTTGATAAATAAGAACGCACCCGACAACAATATTTGTTTAACGAAATTACATTTTTCAGGTGGTGGCACCAGTATGCAGAAACTTAAAAAAATTAATTCACATACCTTAAGCTTTCATAAGTTAATACATTAGGGGGAGGATTCTTAGTAAGATTAATTTTCAATTACGGACACGTGTCCTGCTTCCTTGACGGGAACCCATTTTTCCCCGTCAGTGATAGAAATTCTGTAAAAACAAAAATAAAGTAAATTAGAATGTATAATTTTCAGTATCTTGCGTTCCTCCTCTCCATGGCTTTCCTCCGACAGTTTTGCTGGCCATTTCTCTCCAGTTTTGCCTTCGACAGAGCTCTCTCGAACAATGTCTCGGTCTCAACAACTGCTTCTAGTCTGGCGAAAACTTTCGATTCCCCTCCTCTAGAAAACCGCTGTAGACTCTTTTCTTCTTCTCGCCAGCCCTTGACTTGGCGATGCCTGAAGTTCCAAAAGTCGCCAGTTGCAAGGCAACCCTATGATAAGCGATAAGCGACGGAGAACGAAGGCACTGTTCCTTTGCCATTCGGTTAATCAGTACAGCACCACGTCCACCCTTATCTAGAGTTGGCCACTTGGTGTGGTCACACGAGAGCCTCGCACGAAACGCCCAGATCCAACACCTAGATCATCTAGTGGGCAGTCGAACAGACCAATATGCTCCCGGGAATTCCCTCTCATCCTATCCTCGGGCCCAGCATTTACTAAAACAATATCAATCAATATATGGCCATACAAGGGCTTTGTGAACATGGTATGACAGGCTGTTGTTATTGCTACTTTGGACTTACATGACGATGTACTATGTACGTTTAACCATACTTTTTTTTTACTTTACACATTTGGCACTAGACTTGGTACAAGTCGGTGCCGAAGCCTGTAATTTTCTCTATTACGTTATTTAATTTATTTACGAGGTGCCTCTGTTTAACTAGAAATTTGAAGAATGCTCGGCGATTTTGTGCCGGCAGTCTAATGTGCATGCCCGCTGTGAAGAGACATTCCGCAAGATAAAAGGCAACCCTATGAGGAGAATCCATGGCAGTAGGTGTAAAGGTCTTGGCTGGTTGCCTGAGGTTGGATGATATCCCTTTTTCTGCAAGAATTACAATCGGCGCACGAGGTCAATCAACTCTTTTCTACAAATGAAATAACGCATTCTTTCAGCTGCCTCGCACAGGGTGTCACTCTTGCATGGGTGGAAGCCTAACGGACTCCCACTTACCCTAGTGACAAAACGTCGGGGTGGCTTAGCTGCATACAAAAGAAACCTTTAGAAACAGGGTGCAGATTTGAACTTGGCTAAAGAATTTTCCAGACAACTGTCTGGCAGAGATAAGCATTCTAAGAATTTTTCTACAGGGAAATTTCGAAAACAGGGCAACAAATCCTTTTTCCCATCACAACGTAAAAATTTATGAAAATGAATTTAAAAAAAACTTGCTTTTAATTACTAAATTAAATTAAACACCGAAGAACGTTTGTACAGTTGAAATATAATAATATTATAATAATAATAATTTCGCTGTTGAAATATAACAGCGAAATTCATGTTTCTTAAGATGGTTTTTACAGTTCACGTATAGAAATTACACAGCTAAATTCATGTTTCTCAAAAATGTTTCTACAACACCAAAAACGACTTTACTACCAGAGTCAGAAAATATGGATTCAAACTTTAACAGAAAAAGGGGTACGTTAACAAAACTTATTAACTTTATACACCAACTTGTATAAAACAAAGAACTTTAAAATTCAAACTGAAAGTGACATTAGGAGTCAACCTAACCAGAAATTAAACAAATATTATAAAATCCAAGTTAAGATTAAGCGTTAAACAAACATTATAAAAACCAAGTTAAGATTAAGAGTTTAAGAACAAAATTAAATGGTTAACCAAACAACCTTATGAATAAAAGAAAAAAAATAACTTAAATTCAGAGTTAACCAAAACTGCCAATATTAAATTGACAACAATTACTTTTCAAAAAAGCAAAATTTAAGATCAACTAATAAAATCAAATTAATAACTTCCATCACTGATAACTGAATTATGATAAGAATAACAATTAAGATAAGTATACTTCAATTACTGATACTGAATTAGGATAAGTATTACAATTAAGATAAATATGCTTCAAATACTGATACTGAATTAAGATAAGTATGTATTACATAACAATTTAATATAAGATAAAAATGCTAGTATCTTTTAAATTTTGGTTTTAAATAAATAAAAAAAAACTTAATTTATGTTATTTATATTTAATCTATTAAGATAAACTACCTTTGGAAATGAAACAACTGAACAAATGTCATAGATTAATTGTTGTCAATCATTTCGTGCCATGCACACCTTTCCCCATTGCTCTCCTTTTTTAAATTTTTCATTTTCCTCTCCTTTTTTAAAACTTGAAAAATTACAGATACGCATTTACTTAGATTATTTTCTAACGCATTTTATAAATTAAGCAACAAAAAGTAAAGAAAATGTTTATATGTGCTAAAATTTGAATAGTAGATTTTTTTTTCATACATAAACTAAAACTAGATTCTTACTGCTAAATAAAAGGCCTGATCGCATTTTCCACTGAAAGTAAGAAATTTTCCCTTAGCAGGAATTTTCCTCTGATTGAGAACCCGAGTTCTAGATTATTTAATAAATATTAATTAGATGTTTAGATTAAAAAATAAAAATGAAATAAAAATACTTGTTGAATAGCTACTTTAAAAGTTAGGCAACATCCTGTCGGTTTTATTTTAAAGAATATTGTTCTTTATTAATGTATTTTCCCCTCAAACACAGATTTAGATTTAAACGATTACGAATTTTGTGCATAGATGATTTTAGTGCAAATACGTGTGAAATTGTTGTATTTTTCTGTGTAACGTAATGCGAAATATGTGAAGAAAGAAGTTATGCCGGAAAAATCAGAATACAGGAGCAAGTCCATTTCACATTGAGTAAATAGGTATCTCAATAATTTGGCGACAAAACAGTTTTGGCCACTTTTTCTATCGCCATATTTGGAGAGAAATCGCCAAACTTGGCAACTATGTAGTCACTAAGTCACCAAACTTGTCGACTATTTGGCGACATTTTGTCCGGTTCCTGTGTCAGGTATTGTAATTCAATAAATGTAATTTATCAGTACATTAGCTGTAACCGTAATTCGACCCTCATATTGCTTTCCAGTAATTTCGAGAAACAGATTGTACTATAAATAGCTCGGCGGCCGATGGAAAACTATATAAGGCTGGAGAGAGAGCATCTGCTCTCAGTTGTTGTTGTTGTCAGTTCAGCGTAAATTGAGATATCTCCGAGTTAGCTTTCTCTTTAGATGCGCTTTGCATTACGCTGTGTTCATCATTCTTTGTAGTTTGAAGTATAACTATTGATTGTAGTCTGTGATACTGCGAACACCTGCACAAGTATTTCTGTGGAAAATTCCAGAACTTTGAAGTGCTTCATTTGATAAAAATATATTTTTATTAACCTATCATCGGACTGTGCATTCAGTCTATTATGAACCCGTACGCAAGCAACGATATATTTGCTCCCTCAAAGCGAAAATTATGTTAAAAAGTGTAAATTGAAATTCACATAAAAGTATAAAAAAATCTTAACGAAATTACTTAAAAAAATATGAAATTTCACTTTGCTGGTAACTTAATTTGTTCTGAAAAAAATTGTTGCATAGAATGTTTTGAGTTAATTTCGATCTTGAACTCTTTTTTGTCATTTCAGATTCGATTGTCCTGGACTTTCATAGCTTGAAATAACTAATAATTTAATGCCAAAAACAGAATCATCACCTGTAACAATAATTCATTTTCCAATGCATTTTATTCGACCATTTCCTGCTTTTGACTCTCTTTTGTCATTATCTCTTGATAGCTTTATTTAAGTCCATTTCTTTCAAAGCAAAAGCAGACCCCAGAGAGCCTATTATTTTGCTCAGTCTTGTATAATTATACGAGTTTTTTCCCAATCCAACGAGGAAAAAAAACTATTAAAGACTTGCTTGAACTGGAACCATTTATAACTAAAGAAAATTTCGTGACTTTATGGAAGGCTTCTGAAAGAAATCAAAAATATGCTTATGATAATTATCTGAATAGAGCCAAACTGCAATTCCCATATTATTAAAACGTAAATCTGGTTTATAAAAACATAAATCATAAAAATAAAATGCAACCATTATGCAGTTCCGTTCAGTTTTTAGCCCAAAAATGCTTTAGCTCAGACGGGCTATTATTATCGAAACGGGATTTTGCGTTCAATCAACCGTAAAATGCTGAATAACTTTTCAAAGTATTGCCACCAAATATTATCGCCCTGTATTATTTTAAAAGAAATTAAATAAAGGAGAATGTGTATGAATGTAGGTATGTTTTTTGCATTGTTAAAAAACGACGGTATATAGATCCACTAAATTTTGAATACCGTAATCCTCCACCCAAGCATGCGCACCAGGAAGTAGGAATTTTGAGTTCTAATTTTTTTTATCTATTTCGCATTTAATAAAACTTTAACAAATTTTTATTAAGAAACTCAACGATTTCAAAGCGAGTAATGGCAACACTGCTCAGATAAAACATTTTTATCTCTAGCTCGCGAGCCTGTATGTCGGAAATTCTAGAGATATGCTGTTTTTAAATATTTTGCGATACTGCTGTTGAATTAAATTTTATGTGATTTAAGTGCGAGGACATGATATTTAATAATAAAAGTAACACACGAAACGTTCAAAAAAGTTCCTTCGGGCGTAATGTAAAATCCGAAAGTTTTCAGATTTTTTAAGCCTAAATAGACTTTAGCCCGGAAGGACTATTAGTATCGGAGTGACATTTTGCATTGAAGCACTACAAATGGCTGAATCACTTTTCAAACTGTTGCCACCAAATATTATCGCCCTGTATTATATTTAGGGAAACTAAATAATAAAGAATCTCTATGAATGTATGTATACGTTTCTCGCATTGTGAAAGAACAATGGAATCTAAACTTTTGAAAAGTACAAGCCGAAGTTTTGAATAACATAGTCCTTCACCCGAACATGCCTACCTGGAAGCCCGAATTTGAAATTTGGTTTATTTTCTATTTCATATTTTATAAAACTTTAACGAATTTTTTTTATTAAAAAACTCAACAATTTGAAAGCAATTAGTGGCAACACTATAAGGAATAAAGCCTTTTTATCTCCAGCACGCCAGACTATGTGTCGGCTATTCTAAAGATATGCTGTTTTTAAATAATTTTAGCCGAAAGTGGCGCTACCCCAAATGCTCTCGAAACGTATATGCGTCTGTAACGTATATGCGTCTGTCCGTTTGGGCGTAAATCCGAAAGCCTTCAGGTTTTATTTATTTTTGATTTTTTATGATATTAAATAAATACAGCAGCCAAAGGTTGTGGAAATAATTTTTGAAAAGAAGTGATTGAAAAGGGGGAAGGAACTGCCTTGAAAGTGAACGGAAAAAAATAAGAAACAGAAAAATAATTTTAATATATGAATGAGTTATTTAAGTTAAATGTGTTATTTTTACAACTTTTAATTTTTTTTTTCAAGAAGGTTCATGAGCATGCTAATGGGCTCAATTCCGAGCGAATTTGCTGCTGCATGATCTGTTTCGCATTTTTCCTCTTGTTTAACGTGTATGGGAATCAGTTTTCCCTAGAAACGGAAACATCATTTCTCTTACGCAGTTAGACCTCGAGTGCTTTCCCATAATCAAATAAATCAAATCAAAGTTAGAGAATAAAATGTTTTTCTAGTTCTAACGTTAGAAATAAGACTTTTTATAAAAGTATAGGTGCAACAGTGCATACGATGTCGAATTTATTTCGTTCCTGCATAAACATTTATTTTTTCAATGATCATAACGGATATTATCTTTATTCAGAAAAATGAAATATTTGAGTCATTTGCATGATTATTTGTATATATTCCTAATGGCACCCAGTTAAGCTGAGTAAAATGTAAGTCACAGTAGCTTCAACGAACGGATTTTAAAGTTCTGGATAAGAAATAGAACACGAAGCGATAAAATGGGTGTTTCAACTAAATTAATTGGAAAGTGTTTCTTAACACGTCTGTTCTTTGCGCATATTTAAAAAATACTTTAATAGTAAGGTTTAATTTATCTACAATAAAAGACTCAAATGCAAAATTTAAACCGCCATTTTAAATTACAAAAATAACGGAGTTTTATTTGTTTTATAAAAACCAAGTGAAGCATTTTCTTTTCATGCCTAATTCTCGCTGAAAAAAAGAAAGAAAAACTTTGGAATGCACGAAGCTGGATGTATGTTGAACGTTGTTTCTCATCTAAATAATATCCCACTTCCCACACATATGTATGGGCTATAAATACGTTATTATTATGATGACTTATTTCTCACAAAAGCATATACATTAACCATAATAATAAATCATATTAGTTTCTGCTTTTCAGTTCTGCAGTAACTAATTTCTCAAAGAAATATCTTAAATTATTCAAATAAAAAGATCTGAATGGTTTCAGGTTTTAACTGTCGTCCAAATGGGCTTCAGAAGGGTTTGCCAAGTTTATTTGCGCCCTCTTTTGAGTTGGTCTTTTGAGTTATTAATCTATTTATTAGTCTGCTGTTGCACTCACTCCTGATTACGTTTCTTCTTTTCCCACCCTCTTTTTTTGTCTTTTGAGTTTTATTATTAAGCATTTCATTATTAAGCATTGTTTTTCTCGGATTTACTCCATATAACATTCAACAGCAAAATCGCAAGAGTTTTAAAAGTAGCATACCAGCGTATTCAACATATCAATATTCAGTTTTCTTAGTAGGGTGGCTCAGAAAACTTTTGTTTCTTATTAATGTTTTGAGTGTTAACTATTAAATATCACATTATTTGCACTTACACCGCATTAAAGCCAATTCAAACGCAAAATCACAGAGTATTTAAAAAGAGCATATCTTTAGGATTCCCGATACACATTATGTGAGCTGAAGATAAAAATGCTTTATTCCGTCCAGTGTTGCTACTATTCCCTTTCGAATCGTTGAGTTTGTTAATAAAACATTCACTACAGTTTTATAAATGTGAAATAAATAATAAAAAACTGCGACGTGATTCTATGAAAATACTGAATATTTTTCATTAGACAGATAGATTATGAAATAAATGCATTTTATTAGTTTAATCAGTACGATACAAGAGTGGGAGACGTATATTCTTAAGAACTTCCTCTCTTGCTTTCAGATAGCTCTTGCTTGCTTTGTTAATTCATAACAGACAGATTCAATTTTAAATATAAATATTTTACATTTTATCGAATGGCAACAGACTCAAATAAAAAGTGAAATGGCGCATTTATATTGATACGACGTAAAACTCCATTTCCAGACTAAGAGCTTCTTTTGGGCTAATAATAATTAATGCACTGAATCAAAATAAAACTTTTAAAACATGCTTCTTCAAAAGTAAACCATGTATTAGCAATGAAACCAATTACAGACTTTTCACTAAGAAGGTTTACGAATAACATATATCGTAAATCATTTATAATAGTGCTCAAAATATACCCTTCTAAATTGTAACGAATTTCTGAAGTAATCTAAAATTATTTTACTTACACTCTGGTCATTAAATTATTTGTGCAGTATTTTGATTTATTATTCATTCAATAATAAATATGGAAATATGTGGAAAATATGGATAATATGGAAAATTTATTAAACCTTTTCATAGTGCATCGCAAGATATAAGGCTGTGAATAGGAAAGGCTGTAATGATATATTTATGAAAGTCGGTAGAAGAGTAATTATTTCTTGAAACCTTCCTAAGTAATAAATTTATTTGTAACTCTTACAACATTTACTTGAACATTTCATGCTATTTTCAAAAGAATTACTAATTTATGTTTCCTTTGTAATTAAATTACTTCATTCGTGTTTCATGCAATCACATACTTAAAACAAAATTTAAGAAGCCTTTAGTTGAGTTAGTTTGTAAATTATATTTATGTTAAAACATGCAGCAAAGTGTGTCAGTAGGTGTAAAAGCATCGTTTGAAATTTTAAATCAAGTTTCTGTAGCTATTCTGAAATGTTTTCTTATCCAGTGCTGCAGGAAGCCTTGTTGGATATTTCGGAGAATCCCATTTCCGAGAGTTTAAAATTAGTCTTAGCTAATTGTGCGTTGCGTGATCGATTGCAGTTCAGCTGCCGCTAACATCTGAGAAACTGGATAACATTAATAATTGCCCGACGTTATTATATAGAATACGCTTTGAAGCTTGAATAAACTCCTGTTCGACGAGCTCCATAATAAACCGCGGGAATATAGATATATGCCTACAATGTGCGGGTGAGAAATTACTGGATCACAGCAAATCTCGTCCAAACTGTTTTAAATTCAACGGTCATAGTCATCAGAATCATTCACTTTAACTTCATTAATGCGATGGTGCGATGCAAACAAGGCGAACGACAGCTTTAAATGGCGCTATGCATCACGGAAAGCGAAGGATCAATCACCAGACAGCGCTGCGTGCCCTGCCTATTTTTCAGTAGCTGGACCGGCGGTCATATTCTGTTTCAGCAAAGTTCGAAACTTCCAGGAAACGCGAATCCAGGAATTCCAGTCAGATAGTTAAATCGCATTCGTCTTTCTCGAACTTATGACCCCATTAAAGGCCTTCTCCGGTATTGTAAATTTCCGGAGTTTGCAAATGGGGGTGATTCTAAACTCGCTGTCTTGTTACATTGGGCGGTGGTATATTTTGATTTAGATCTCAACGGCAGATCAAGCGCGGCCGTTAATCTGAAAGCTTGTTAAAGGTTGTTCTAGACGGTAACGCTTGCTTGAAGCACTGAACAGAATGTTTGGTGCTACTGAATGCGTTAGAGCGAACATTAATTTTAACATTATGAGAACACACAATGCAATAACTGTCAAATATTGAACTTTACAGTTTATTATAATTTTCAGTGCAGCCAAATGAGTTTAAACGTTAATCTTCCATTCTTATCTTAAATATTATATTAATCAATAAATAATTACAAAGAAAATATTAATTTGGAAAATAATTTGAGTTAAAAACGTCTGCTATCGAAATAATAGAAAAGGCATTATCTTTGTTTTAGAGAATGTTAAGTTTTCATAAAGATGAATAGTTTGTTTTTCCTTCGAATTATCAGACAATACAGAACAGGAAAAACAACAGAAGCCATCATGTGTTTACTGTTAAGGATACAGGTGCATTCCTGTCATACTATTGTACTGTATAAAGGCATTTATTCTAAGACATAACACAACTGGCATGTTGGTTATCAGAATTGTTGCATTAGAGGTGAGGAGGTAAATACTTACATTGCAGAGTACATTCAGAGTATACAATATTATTTCCAGAGTACATTTCAGAACACAGAGTACATAAAGTATTTAATACTACATTACGAAAGTAATCATACCTCATGAATTCAACATTAATTTCACGACTGCATGAAATATATATATTTCAGAGAGTTCTTGATGGGTACGCATTTGCAAGCTCAGAGGAATTTAAGATTTCGTTTACGTACTACAGCAAGGCCTTGAAGGTTATCTGCCTAATGAGAGGGATGGTTTCGTGGAGCACTTTCTAGGGAAAAATGGCTCGCATGCAAGTTACACATGAGGACAACAACGAAAATGCCCATGCAAGCCAGCCCGTTAGCGGGATTCGAAACGAACTACCCCTGTTCAGCGACTTTACCGCTCGGCCGCTAGTGAGCCCACAAAGATTCCGTACAAATTGCGCTGTTATGTAGAATTTCAAGAGACTACTATTTTCCAGGCGTAAAGTCTAAACGGCAAATCACCGTTCCACTTGTATTATGATTATATTGGAACGGTACGTTGCGTGCCATTATTTCCTTCAAATTCTTCTTCCTTAAAGGTAGCCAGAAGACAACAGGGACAAGAATATCAGCTGACTAAATTTTGACGAATTATAATATTACTTGTAATTTTTAGTTCAGATATTAATATTGGCATATTTTGTCCAATTATCCGAATAAAATACAACTGCAAGTATCCGAACTCCGACTATCCGAATCGGTTTCAGAATTTAAGAAAAACATTTAAGACGGAAACGTACTAGATTAGCAATATAATGATAATGCAAGATAAATCTAAATGATGATGAAATTGCTGAAAGTGTGAGAGAAGAAAATGCCCAGGAAGATGACCTTAATGTCGAAGTTGAAGCAGATATGGGACCATCAGCTAGTGAAGAGATTGCCAGCCTTGAAATTTCGTTGAAGATGATGGAGCGTCAGCCCGAGTGTAACCACATGTGGTTGGCTGCTCGAAAACGAATGAAGACAATTAGACAACTTACTTTGACCGAGATGTTCAGCAAGCTGATGACGTAGTTTTTGGGAACCCAAACTCAGAGAACGAAACTTTTGGGAACTAACTCAAACCCAAACCTTCCGCTTGGTATGCTTCCATATTGGATAACTACGTATTTTAATTTCTCTCTGTGCGTTGCTTTCACGTAATTTCGCTTGGCTCCCTTCCTATCGCAAAAGTATCAAAAATGTGAATGTCCAGTAAATAGGCACGATTCGAGTAAATGTCAGGTTAAATAAAAATGGAATTAAAATTGCTTCGACTGGCAAATTTCTTATTCATTGTGGATCGGCATTTCAGTATTCTTCTTCTTCAATATGGATCTACGTTACTACGTCTCAGTGTTCCTACATCAATACTTCTCTGAATCAATACTTTTTTGCTTTTATTACGCACGCACACGCACGCACGCGCACGCACGCACACACACACACATTTTAAATTACGTCCAAAGAGACGTTTTCTTAGTATTTTGTGTGTTACCTTTATTTATTAAATATCATGTTCTTCGCACTTTTGCACATAAACCATAAAATTCATTTAAAGAACAATATCGCAAAATAATTTTAAATTGAGCATATCTTTCGAATTTCCTATGCACAGTCTCACGCAATGGAGATAAAAATGTTCTTTCCGTACAATGTTGTCATTGCTCGCTCCGAAATCCTTGACTTTGTTAATCAAAAATTCGTTAAAGTTTTACAAAATATGAAATCGATAATAAAACAAATTCCAAATTTCGGCTTCCAGATGCCCATATTCGCAGCAGGAGTACGTCATTCAAAATCGGATGGCTCTAGGTACCGTCGTTTTATCACAATGCGAGAAACAGACATACATTTGTGCACATTTATCATTATTTAATTTCTTTAAATATAATACAGGGCTGCAATATTTGGTGGCAACAGTTTGAAAAGTGAACTGACAACTAATGTTTCCGACGCGAAATCGCAAAACGAAACCAAAAGTCCTTCAGGGACAAAGCCACTTTGGACTAATAGTTTAATTACACAGTCCAGTCACATTAATGTGACCACCACGTACTTTCCATGTCAGAGTTAAATAACCAATCACAGAAGGTAGGTGGCAGCACAGTGCAGTTGAGCGTATATAAAGGGTGTGTGAGGGCTTCGGAAAACATTTCAATCGTTGGCGTAATGCAGAAACGAAGCGATTTATCCGACTTCCAAAAGGGCATGATCATTGGCTTTCGGGCCAAGGGTGGAAGCATTTCCGAAACGGCTGAGTTTGTGAACTGTTAACACGCACGCACGCGCACGCACGCACACACACACACATTTTAAATTACGTCCAAAGAGACGTTTTCTTAGTATTTTGTGTGTTACCTTTATTTATTAAATATCATGTTCTTCGCACTTTTGCACATAAACCATAAAATTCATTTAAAGAACAATATCGCAAAATAATTTTAAATTGAGCATATCTTTCGAATTTCCTATGCACAGTCTCACGCAATGGAGATAAAAATGTTCTTTCCGTACAATGTTGTCATTGCTCGCTCCGAAATCCTTGACTTTGTTAATCAAAAATTCGTTAAAGTTTTACAAAATATGAAATCGATAATAAAACAAATTCCAAATTTCGGCTTCCAGATGCCCATATTCGCAGCAGGAGTACGTCATTCAAAATCGGATGGCTCTAGGTACCGTCGTTTTATCACAATGCGAGAAACAGACATACATTTGTGCACATTTATCATTATTTAATTTCTTTAAATATAATACAGGGCTGCAATATTTGGTGGCAACAGTTTGAAAAGTGAACTGACAACTAATGTTTCCGACGCGAAATCGCAAAACGAAACCAAAAGTCCTTCAGGGACAAAGCCACTTTGGACTAATAGTTTAATTACACAGTCCAGTCACATTAATGTGACCACCACGTACTTTCCATGTCAGAGTTAAATAACCAATCACAGAAGGTAGGTGGCAGCACAGTGCAGTTGAGCGTATATAAAGGGTGTGTGAGGGCTTCGGAAAACATTTCAATCGTTGGCGTAATGCAGAAACGAAGCGATTTATCCGACTTCCAAAAGGGCATGATCATTGGCTTTCGGGCCAAGGGTGGAAGCATTTCCGAAACGGCTAAGTTTGTGAACTGTTCGCGTGCCGCCGTGGTAAAAGTGTACCGTGCATGGCAAAATGGGACTGTCCAAAATCAGCGACGTGGCAAATGTGGTGCACCACGGGCCATAGATGACAGAGGCGAACGACGGTTGCGGAGATGCGTTCGGGCAGATAGACGGGCTACCGTTGAGCAACTGACCACCAAAATGAACCAAGGGGCTACCAAAAGTGTCTCCCAAAGTACTATTCAGCGAACATTGCTGCGTCTGGGCCTCCGAAGCAGACGCCTGGTTCGTGCACCTATGCTGACTGCTGTTCATCGACGGCGAAGGCTAGAATTTGCACGCCAGTACAGCAGCTGGACGTCCACTGAGTGGCGACAGGTTGCGTTTTCGGATGAATCGCGTTTTATGCTCCATCGGACAGATGGACGTTGGCGTATAAGGCGTGAAACCTCTGAAAGGAACCACCCTGCAACCATTGCCGGAACGGTCCAAGCTGGAGGCGGGAGCATTATGGTCTGGGGAATGTTTTCCTGGCATTCTCTAGGTTCACTGATCATTGTGGAAGGCACAATGGATCAATACAAGTACGCATCTGTCCTTGCGGACCATGTTCACCCCTACATGCGCATTGTTTTTCCTCAGGATGATGGCATCTTCCAGCAGGACAATGCGAGGTGCCATACAGCTGCCAGTGTACGTGCGTGGTTCGAAGAGCACCAGGATGAGTTTACCGTCCTCCCCTGGCCAGCAAACTCACCTGACTTAAACCCAATCGAGCATCTGTGGGACCATCTCGATCGAGTTGTTCGCGCCATGGATCCTCAACCGCGTAATCTAGCGCAGCTGGCCACGGCATTAGAGTCGGCATGGCTCAACATCCCAGAGAACACCTTCAGGGACCTATATGACTCTCTTCCTGCACGTCTCGCAGCAGTCCGCTCTGCGAAAGGTGGTTATTCTGGCTTTTGACAGATGGTCACATTAATGTGACTGGACTGTGTACATTTATTTTATGCCAAACAAAGATATCGTTTCCTATTGCTCACAAAATTACTGTACACTACATTTCCTATCCGGAGATGCCGACTGCCCTCTTGTTCAGTGCAGGTTTGCATCCCAGAAGAGACATGGATGTTTGATAGAGAAAAAAAAAACCTTGTATCTATCAAAATTGGAGCGGTTTATGTCAAACTCGTGCTTACTGTTATCTGTAAAGACGCCCAAGTTCTTAGAAAATGACAGACGCAAGCCTGTGCTTTTTGTTAACTGTAAACTCATCAATGTGATATGGATAATGAATAAATCGGAAGATTTAATCACATCGTATTACATTCATTGCATCATCTACCAAATAATGAAAATAGTTTTGAGTTTATGGACTCAAAAAATGTAACATTAAATTTGAGATAAGGTCATTTCCAACATAAAATTACAAAAAAGAAGAAGAAGAAGAAACCCGTATGATACGTGCAATTTCAAGTAATTTTCGGAGAAGGGATCGTTACAACTATTTGTTGAAAATTACAAATATTGACATTTTGTGATAAATGAAGGACCTTCAGTTCTAATGAGTCTCAGTAACAGGATAGAAATTAACTCAGATATTTGCTTAACGCGAGGGAAAATTACGCACTGATCTATTATTTTAAAGCTTACTAAGCCAGCGGTTCTCAACCTTTCGACTAGCGAGGACCATCTAAACAAAAATTGAAAAACTTTAGTAGCACCACTATATTTTAAAATGATTATTCCTCAGTTTCTCAAAAGAAGTATTAAAAAAATATATTTCGTCATTTGCATAACCTATTGGCTATTTGTATTAAATATGGACACATAAAAAATATTAGATTAAAAATCAGTTACCATTTTAATAATCAAAATTTAAATTATAACCACTTTAATTCTAAAATTTAGTCTGCAATTTATGCCTATTCAAGATGGATCAATTTTTTTACGTCTGTTCTTATTTTAGTTAGTTTTTAACAGCAAATTATTATCCACTTTTAATTTTGTTCTGTATTTAATTTTCAAATATAAAATGGAAAAAAATCCTTGCTCACACAAATAGATAGTGCAAATAAGCAATAAATATTTAGTAGCTTTATTTGAAATGCCTTTGCATTCTTGCTTTCGGTTCAGCCAAAAGTTAACAAGTGTGTTATTTTTTAAATACTCAGTTAGAATTCGATCAAAGGAAATTTCTATCAATTGTTCTGTTTCTTCAGGAGATAAAATTACAGGTACATTTGAACAAAATATATTTATAATTCACTTTTCTTCTTCATAATTCTCAGAAAACTACACGTTGAAATTATTTATCGATGCAAAATAATGATTTTTAATGGCGGATACTAATTCTTCTTTTATTTTCAAATTATTATCGATTAGAAAAATTTCTGAAAGTGGCAAAAAGCTTAAAATATTATTATCCAATCCTTTGATTATTAGCTCGAGTTTTTATCATTGTATTTATTTTATCGCTAATGGTAAACGAATTAAAAATTTGTTTCTGTAGGCTTAAATTTAATTCAATTAACTTTCCTAAAATATCAGCTAAATATGCTGAACGCGGTAACTATAATTCACTGAAAATTTGAATGTACGATAAGTTTAAGAAGACGATTTAAAACTTTGCTTCTGGATAACCACCTTACTTCGGAATGTAACAAAAACGTTTCCTTGATGCAAAGCGATTTTCAGGTTTTCGGAGGTTGTTTTGACTACTAAAGCTTCACGATGAATGCAGCAGTGAGTACATTTAGTTTCACGTGGGGCTTTCTTTATTTGAGAAATCGCACAAGAGTTTTTTCCTGTTAAAGCCCGAGCTTTAACTTTCAGTTGCTCTATCATGAAGGGATTCACAAAATATTTACTCCTCGGCCATTCGTTTATCATCTTTGAAACGTATGTAGAGTAATAATTCGACAATGTTCGTCATATTAGTACTTTCATCGAACTGCAATGTGAAATACTCGCAATGTTTTATTTTTTGACTGTCTCTTTTATAGAATGGCCATTTCATAAATTCGTCGACTTACTCTATCACTTGATAACGGAATATTATTATGTTCATAAGCCCCTTTTTTATTGTAAAATGTTAAAACGATATCTTTAGTTGTTGGTAATACTATATACGGTTTTCTCTGTTAGTTTATCCTTCCCAGTCTTGACAATTCTTAGGCTTACTATAAGCACTCATTATTTAAGCTTCCAAAGCTTTTTTACTTGAAGTAACAAAACCTTTCATTACTTGTTTTAAAGGTTGAGGATTCATTTCATCTCCGTTCCAAGTAAACTTAAATGATAAATAACTTTCATTATATTTTCTATAAACAATTTTCTTTTATTTCCAATATTCTTAGTTCTAGTACATTGTATTGCATCCTCCACCTGTGAATCATCACATTTCCGCTTAGTCAATCTTAACCGTTTTCTATTTTGAAAATCTAGTTTATTTTATTATTTTTTTTCACAAACATTTAAATGCGCAGTATATTATGAGTGCTTGAAAAAACAAGCGGCGATATTCACAAAGCTCGCTGAAAAGTAAGGAATACAATGCAACAAAGAAGACAAAATACCTACTGTTAGAAACAGAAAATCGACGTAAAAAATGATTCTAATTGAAAATAGAGCAATATGAGCCCGGAAATGGTGGCCATATAAAGTGAAGACATGCTAATAAATCTATTAACTCTAAAAGAATTAATGAGGTAATATTATCTTTTTATAGGAACTTATTCTTATTTCCTATTAAATATTGAAATCCATTACTATTAATCCTTTTAAAAACGACATTTATGACACATTTTTGATGCTTATGACTAAAAGAATATTTGTGAAAATAAAAGCGCATTATTCTGCTAAAGTCTATTAGCAAAACTCGGATTGCATAAATTTACGAGTGTTAGAGAAAAAACGTGAACAGTATGAGGGGTATTTAATTTTTGAATTTTGTAGTAAAAAATACTTTGTTTCTTTGAGCACCACCTATTTTTCTCTCGCGTATCACCACTGTTACGCTTACCACCGGTTGAGAATCGCTGTACTAAACTGATAAGTATTTGTTTACATTTTACTTCTTAAAGAATGTTAAAAGCTGCTTTATCATAGTGAAATTTTTAATTCACTATGCAGTACTTTAACACGGTAAGTAGCATTATATCCTATAATCAAGATTTATATTATTTGACTAAAAAATTTTCGGCCGCCCAACAGGGATAGTGGTTAGCAACGCTGACTGCCGTACCGAAGAGCCCGGGTGCCAATGCCGGAGAAGGCATAGGTGTTTGTGTAGTGTCTGGGCGGCAGGAGGACTCTAAATACGCGACTAGTCGAAAGTCCTCTCGATAGGTTGGTGGTAGAATAGGGGTCGGAGACATTTGGAGTATTTCCCCGGGCTGCTATACATCAAAATTGGGGGCGAAACTGAGTCCTACTGTCACCTGTATGGTGCTTAACGTTTTTACCAACGACATACGCAGTCTTGCACTTCTTGCCACGATGAATTTCGTTGGTTTGTTCTGATGTTACCGTCAGACAAATGAGATAATTGCTCGTTTTGAAATCCTTGAGTGTTTTAATTGAAAATTCGTTAAAGTTTTATAAAATATGAAATCGGTAATAAAACAAACTCCAAATTTCAAATTTGGACTTCCAGATGACCATATTCGCAGTAGGATTACGTCATTCAAAATTCGATGGCTTTAGATACCGTCGTTTTATCACAATACGAGAAACATGCATACATTTATGCACATTCTTCATTATTTAATTTCTTTAAATATAATCAGGGCTGCAATATTTGGTGGCAACAATTGGAAAAGTGAACCGACATTTAATGTTTCCGACGAAACGAATGCCGAAAGGAAAACAACAATCTTTCAGGACAAAGCCCCTTTGGACTAAAACGTTTTAGCCGTTCTAACAATACAATTGCGCTTCTAGCAAGTTGCAGTTTCCATTTTTATTTGAATTTATTTAAAAATCTAATTATCAAAAACCGCAGAATGATTTAAATTGTTAAACGGGAAAACGCTCTGAATACAAATTAGCTAAAAATTTAGACATATCTGCTGAAAAACATAAAGAAGTAGTACGACATGTTCATCTCGAAGAACGTTCTCGTTATTTTAGATTAAAATAATTATATAATTTACATTTAAATAAACTCATGTAATTTGATGCTAACATTATAGTTCTTAAAAGAGGGTGGTATCCTAAACAATCTATTCACAAGTTTTTACAATGTGAAAGTGTAGTCATTTTTTCTCGTTTTATTAGATTTCTAAAGGAGTTAGTAAAAATTTAAATTGCGTTGCAAATTTAGTAACAAAATCAGTTACTTAATGCAATTTCAGTTATATTTATTTTGAAGCGTATTTTATACATCTCGTATAACATTCATAATGTTAACTCCTCCATTATATTAGAAATAACTGCATTTAGGGCTATTATTTTGATGGGGATAATTTGATAATGATTAAGCTGCTGATTTTTCTGTAATTTGTTTTGTTACATAGCTAATCTTTTAAATTAATCCCTATAACTTTTTAAATGCATGATATTCTTCTAAATTTGTGTTTTCTTTATTTCAAGTCTTAGTAATGCTAAACTTTCGGTTCCTAAAAATAAATTGATTTAATCTGTTAAGTACTTATAATGTTGCAATAAATTTTATGTTAAACATTTTTGAAATCAGACTCCGTATTTTTCAACTTGCACTTGTTTTGGTGACTTATATTAATACCCTGTAATTAATGTTGATAATTTGCATAAAAATTTACAATTGATATTAATCTTGATATATCTTGAAAATTATACAACTGATATTAATCAATTGATATTAATCTGTAGGGATCCTTAATGAAAAATTATTTCCAAATTTTCCATGGCACAAGATTTGATTAGATTATATTTTATTTCTATAGTTTTCTGTATTTTGCTTAATAAGGTTATTTTTATCTGAAATAGTTTCCCGATTTTGTACTCTATCATATTACTTTGAATTTAAGCCACAATTTTATTCAGAATTTTAAGAAACAGAAATTTCTTTGCGGTTTAAGTTCAAAGCGAATAGTTTAAGATTATATTTTCCAATAATTGAGGCAGCTTATTACGTTTATATTAGACTCTATTTAAAGAAATAAGTACATTTCTTATTTTGCAATATATATAAGTTCCACTATGACTAGATGTTATTATAATCTTGATATCATTTCGTTTCTTAATGAATACCATACACAGACGGTAATTAATTTTTTTTGGAACGATTTCAAGGCCATTTTAAACATGTAAAAAGCATTCTTTTTAAATGTTCGATCTGGTTGCCTTTTTTTCTATGCTTTATTTACTATAATAAAAAATTATACAATCTTGTACCAAAGACCACTGAATCTGTTCCCCAAATGATTTTCAAAGTTAACAACGTATCATCTTACATAATGTGCAGAGAGTGTTTACGTATTTTTAGAACCATTTCGGGGGAATTTAATTAATTTTTAAAATATAAAATGTATGTCCAGTCTGATGGCTGCTTTTCTACACTCATCTACATTGTGATTTCCCTGGCCTTTTGTAAACGTTCTCAGTCAATACGTTCCAGAACCCATATATCATGGTGGGTTTACACTCAGAAAGAATTCTTTTCAAGACATCAAAGTCAAAGTACTCCATAGGTAAAACAGCAGGAAGAAAAAGTATATATGTAATAACTCTATAATTCTTCATTTTTTCCAAGGACTGCAAAGGTACGTTCCGAATTATGACTTCGAAAAATTTCAATTTTTATGAAATTTCTTCAAGTCATACTTCGGAAAGTCATTGAATACAGAAATGTCAGTCATGTCAGTTAAATCAATGGGATAAAGAAATAGAATTTCTTCTGAAAATATCGAAAGCAAAATTTTCTCTTGATAGCACGTTGAATTAATGTTTACCCTTATCCCTACTCTTCTTACTTTCAATTTCCCATTGTAAAAGAATTCTGCAATATCATAAACTTCTCTTCGTATTCGATAATAAATAGGCCTTTTTTTCAGTCATTTAGATAAACCCATGCTCGATCAAAGGTCACACTTTGTATTATATTTCCATTTATCTCCTTCCAAATTGTTTTCATGCAGGGTTCTACAAATTGTTCTGCGTTGAGCCACACGCCTCGGCAAAAGCTGGTGATCATTGTTTTTTACCTTTTTTAAGTTGTAAATGCTGATTTATAAATTTATTTATTGTTGCTGCAAATGTATTTAAAGACTTTGAAATTGATTCCTGCGTCGTCGGATTTTTTGTTGGCATCAAGGATTTAACTTTAAAAATGTTAGAAGAAACAGTAAATATTTTTCAGGCGTTCATTTAGATTCTCTTTTCATGTAGAAGTAATGATTGGCAGTTTTCCGTTTCCAATTAATAATGTTGTTTATTTTGCACTTGAAAATTATAATACCGTGCATTTCACAACATTTCTTAATTACGGAATAGAAGCATTTCTCTTCAGAAACATGTCCTTCATTCCACAGCTTGTCCACAAGAGACATTTTCAAGAAGGAAAAAATTATGTTTGTAGACGTAATTTATTTAAATTAATAAGTTGTTGCCAAAAATGTTTATTTTAAAACATTTGCTTTTTTTCTTAAATTCTTTATCTGATCAATCGACAAATGTGTAAATATTGATTAATATTTTATTAATTTTACTTTGTAGATAAATGGTTGTATATGATAAGGTGCATATTCTCAATATGCATTTCAATATATGCAACCATAAATACTGTAACCTTCATAATTTATTTGCGTGGAGATGTATCATAATTCATTTGAAGGTTCTTTCAGTGCAGCAAAATTCTATCAGTGAATATCTGTACTAAACGTGGTTTAAGAAATAACGAAGTCTAACTTGTAGCGTCATTAAAGTTTTGATGCTGGAAATATGAAAAACGGTCAGTGCTCTCGCCGGAACTGCAAAATGGACCTCTGGAATATACGCCGAGTGCACTACCTTACACCACAAATGCATACTTCAAGGTGGGAGAAAATATCTTATATAAGTCCTCTTTTAAAGGGTGGCTAGGGATTAGGAAACCTAATCGCTAAATACTGGTGATGAAGAATTATGATGATTTGGCAAATGGTGATGAAGAATCATCATCCATCACGTTTTAGTTCGGGTGCAACTGTAGAATCATTAGGTTATTTTGAAGCAAGAAACATGAAAAATGAGCAATGCCTTCACCGGCACTCGAACCTGGACCTCTCGAATACGCGCTGAGTGCGCTGCCTTTACAGCACAAGTCATGCTCCAAGAATATGAAAAACAAACTTTAAACTTACAATTAGAAGATTCAGAAACCTTGTATCGCTAGTAGGTTTGAATTAAAACTAATTATTTTTAATTAGAAATTAAATTCAAAACCGAGTTTTAATTAAAACCTGAGCCAGGCACAAGATTGCTGTTTTGCCTAATTTTTACTCTGGTAAACTTCTCTTCTCTAGATTTTTTGCTACCAACTGGCATTTTCGAGGAATTTCTTCCAGTTTCCTTCGCTTGCCCGCTTGAGCCATTTTGCGTTTTGAGTTTTAATTAAACGCCTACGTCAAACAAAAGGTTTCTGCTTCTCTTAATTTGAAGTTTTACATTCACGTATTTAGGGAGAGAAAATGTATTAAGAATTCAAAGTGCTGATAGAGTCACATGTACGAATCAAAGGGGAAGAAATATTGCAAATGTTTTACTGTGCTCAGTGCATAGCAATAGATTGTTTGATATGAATACGAAAGTCGTTTTGTCCTCGTGATTGTTTCCATACTCATTCATAGCTAACGATTTTCAGTAATAAGGGCTTGTTTGCGTTTCTTTTCTAATTTTTCTTCAT
The DNA here is from genome assembly GCA_000611955.2 of Stegodyphus mimosarum. Taxonomy (NCBI): domain Eukaryota; kingdom Metazoa; phylum Arthropoda; class Arachnida; order Araneae; family Eresidae; genus Stegodyphus; species Stegodyphus mimosarum. The sequence continues at coordinate 213,289 of KK120477.1, forward strand.
GTTGATTCAGTCATTCTTTTATTAGTGTAATTATCAGTATTATACCAGTATTATATACTTATATATTTACAGTTCCTCTAGATATTACTTATAATATTATATCTTTAATTCACGTTTCCGCAGTACATACTTATCTGGTAACCATTTAACCCTGTGTGTATGGAGATATCAACAAAAGGTGCTCATGTTGAAAATTTGGAGCATGAACGACGGTGGAAGCATGGGCGTTTGAGAATGTTGCATCAAGGCCCATGTTGGAGTCTTACCTCAAACTAACTCAGGTACTTGTACAATAGGCTCGAAAAATTTCTCGAGAGGTTGGAATAATGGGTAATGTTAGTCCATTGAATTCAGTCCTCGAGATATTACATTAAAAAAATTAAACTGGAAAATTCGGCAAATTCATGCCGTCTTGATAGTGACAAATGTAGGACAAATAAAAGACTCAAAACCCTAAATATTGATGTATTGATGATATCGATCCCTAAATATTTATGTATCTTTTAGTATTAAATACTTTAGATAAGCAACAACTGAATGTTTTAACCTAGTTTCTGGGTAAATATTATATATTGCATCAATTTACAAACCTTCTTTAATTGCGATCGAGATTCTTATGTGATCAATCTATAAATTCTTGTGCATTGCGTAATAAATATTGGAAGTCAATATGAGACAGAACATTGCAGAATTGTACTTTTATTTGTCTAAAAATATGTGACGCAGTTCTTAAAAATATTTGGCCCATCATCGGTCGAGCGGTAAAATCGCTAAACGCTGATAGTTCCGACCTGGGTTCGGATCCAGGCAAACGGGCTGGCTGCGTGAGTGCTTTCGTGATTTCCCCAGGTGTAAAGGATATATGAGCCAGTTTCCCTTTGAAATTCCACCCCGAAGACATCCCTTCCTTTAGGCAGATAGCCCTCGGTGAAATCGCTGAACACTGTTAGTTCCGACCTGTGTTCGGATCCAAGCGAACGGGCTGGGTGCATGGGTGTTTTTGTGATTTTTCCCAAGTGTAACGATTATATGAACCAGTTCAACCACAAAGACCTCTCTCCTCTTAGGCAAATAGTCCTAACGTGCTTTACCGTTATAAGCTAAACCAGTTCAAACTTTAAAATGTTTTTTTATAATATCGAGAAATCTTTGAACCAATAAGTTACATTTTACTAAACATCAAGCTTTATTTAAACACTGTGTAAGGTATATTTTAATTTTATAACAGTTATTTTAATTTAATGCTTCTTTCCTATCTTTTATACCTTCAACTTACGACTCCCTGCCAGAATGAGTTTTTAAAATAGCGTTAAATGCAAATGAGAAGGAGAATAGTATTTAACTCAAGTTCAACTGACTTCGACAGGGACAGTGAGGATTCTTGAATAGCGCGCATCTGCCTTTGGACTATGTCACTCTAAGCTGTTTACTCTCGGCCTTATTACTTGTCTTTTGATAGTTCGCTGGCTAATTTAGTATTACTTTCCAACTAACTTAGAATTGTGTTAGGTTCGGCTAAATCTCTTTAGTTAGTCATTAGTTAGTTCTTATTTCTTACATTCTGAGTTTAAGCCCAAGTGGAGGCGTTGTTGTACGCTCGAAGAAAGAGTCCGACTGTTAATCTTATTTTGAGCAAATAAAGAGTAATTAACCCATCTTGAGTTGAGGTTTTTGTTCTTTGACTTAAGCGATTATTCGCTTAGTTGATTATTCACTACGTTCCTCGACACTTACTGTGAAAATAGGATAAAAAAATAATAAAAGTGAGGAACCCTACCAATTGTTCTAACTTCTCTTTGACTTATGCCACATGTATTCGTTCAGGCCACAATATTATGCCAGTTAATGTATGGTAAAGAAAATTTTCTTCTATGTAACATGTCTGAGTTAAACTTCGTAAATTTCAGTCTATGCTTGTGAAAACTGATTAAATTCATAGCCTCTGATATTTAGCAAGTATTTCTTAATGAAGTATTATTAGTTAATATAGTTTTAAGAACAGTTTAACAATTAGCATTACATCCTTACTTCAGACAATTGAGAGAAGTTAAACTAGATTGGTGAGGAAACATCAGTTCCAGCTGTTCCTTTTACGCATTTATCTTTCGAAATTCCATGAAATGTACGTTTTGAAACAATTTATGTTGTATGGAAAAAAATATCGTTTTTGATAAATTTCTGCAATTTGAAATTAATCATATGAAATTATATCTTGGACTTCATAACACAGGCAATTAAGAGAAAATAAATTGGATTGGCGAGAAAACGCTAGTGTTTCCACCTGTTTCTTTAGCGCCCTTATTCGCCTTTGTTTTATATGTATTGAAATTTTAAGAACTACATACTTTGAAAAAACGTGTTTTTTATGGAAAAAATATCATTTTTTGACAAATTTCTGCAATTTGAAGATAATCATGTGAACCTTTCATCCTGGACTTCATACCACATTAGTGAATTATGGAGATTAAATTTATCCAGTTTATTAATTCAATTTATCTAATACTTATACTCAAGCTCCTTATTAAAGTTATAAGTTATGATTTTGAATATAATTATTTAAAAGAGAAAATACTATATATTAATTATTTAATAATTAATTAATTAAAAATTGAAGTAATTAGTTAAAGATTGGAAATAAGTATCTTGTAAATAAACAAAGGATTTTCTATAGCTTAGAACGTGGGTCGCCAACCTTTTTGTCTCTAAAAGCAAATTCTAGAATATCTGTTGGACGGCGGGCACCACTTATTTTTCAACGTGAATCTATAATTGGATAGAGTTAATAATACATGCACATAACAAAAGAGATCGGTCGCATTTGGATTTGTGCTGTTACCTGTGTTGGAAGCAAGTTCTATTTCGTTAAAAATGAGAAAACTTTTGCAGAGAATTTTATTGAAAATTAAAACAACTTTATTGTGATTGCACAGCGCCGGGCACACGTTAAACGATTGGCGGGCGGCATGTTGCCCGCTGGTATATGGTTGGGGACGCCTGGCTTAGAACTCCAGTAGAAAGATAAGAAATTTTATACAGTAGTTATACAGTTTTGCATAGTATTTGTACAAACAATATAAAATGAAATACTGTGAGTTCGGAAATGAAAACCATTTGCAGTTAACTTATATTTCAAACGTTACATGTTACAAACGGATTTATATTATCACGATACACATTACAAAGAATTTTTGTTCTTTTTGCAATCAAGCAAACTTACTAAATAATATAAGGTAAGGTTTCTTTAAGTAATATAACATTAAAAGGAACTGCCAATTCGTCTTTATGAAGGACTATGGGAATGGGACGGCAATGGGATTAACTATGAATTGATAAATACGTATGTTACGTCACATTTTAAGCTTTGTTGTAGACATATAGTAATACAATCACTCCTCAAACTTGGTTTAAGCCAGAGTATCATAAGCATTTTGATCCTCTGTATAGTGTATAGTATTTGAATTATTATACTGTCTGCTCAGCACAATATGATAATTTGTAAAATGGGTAACTTGTAAATATAATTTACTCAAATCTGTAACCTATTATGAATGGCATTCTTAACTCGAAGAAGTAGACAAGCAAAGTTAATGTAAGTCAACCAACTGAAAGTGAAAAAAGGCAGCAGGAACTGTTTCAGAAAAGCTTTTAACTTAATATTTGGTAAACGATATGGAATATAATTTATTCTGTGCACCATAACCTCCCATAACCATAACCTCCTTATTTTCCTTATGTCAAAGTTTTTCTTTAAAGACAAATGTTCTAGTACGTAGTATGTTGTAATTGAGTTATCTTGAGTAAATTATTGGTCTTACAAGAGCAGTTAACATTTCTGTTCTATGCAAGATCGCTGAGTTAATGAAATTAATGAAGTCATTGATATATTTGATTTATTTTCGCACTCTGCTCTACTGTAGCACACGATTCGATTATATGTTCCAACTTTTTATGATGATGTTACCAAAAAGGAATAACGTAATTAATATACTTGCTTTCTTTAAGATGGGCCCAAACTATTCAAGTCTTCTTTCCAGTATAGTTATTGTTTGGAGAATGCAAAGCAAAGCTAAACTTGATATCAAGTTTGAACACGTGGAAAGAAAGAATGAAAAAAAGGCTAATTGAAAGCCAAAGCGGTCGATCGTTGTACGAAATCGTAATAAAAATATTCCATGATTGTCAATTTGAGTCATTGTTGTAATTACGCTTTGAAACACTACAGATAACGCAATTTATGCAGTGGCTATCGAGAGCACAATTATTTTAACGTGAGGATAGGCTTAACGAGACCGAAGTTTGGAAAACAAAATGGTTCTGAGGTGAATTCTTTATCCTAGAAAAGTTTTAAGCATTCCGTAATTAAATTCGCACTGGTAGAAAATTGCAAACTAATGATTTTTAAGTGTTTACAAATAACATTCTGTTTCGGTTGCTCTCTCCAAGTGGGTAATTAAATAAGAAGATGATTATAAATCTTTTAGTTCTGCTTCGCTTTTGCTCACTTGTTGGAAGGCAGCAATGGAATTTTTTTTTCTCCTTATTTGCGTTTTCCTAATGAGGTTTGGTATCAGGGGATAATTAAGAAATATTTATTTGCTGAGAAACTTTCGGAATGTTTCGTACAGAACGCAATATGCATTATTCTTGAAAGTGGGAGGGAGTAATCTATTCTTAAATTTAATTGGAATATATCAGCTGTGTATATCACGCACTAGAATGGAAATAGCACACGGATTGTTAAAGAGAGATATAAGCGTCAAGAAATAATTAAATTTTAATCGCATTTAGAAACCGCTTTAATGTATTTTAATACCAATCAGTCCCAGCGTTTTGTTTTAAAAGAAATGCCAAATAAATTACTTGACGTCGTTATAAATTACATATTACCTCGTGTTGCATTTATGTTCAAAATAAAGATAAAACTCCAAGGACTGATTTTTTTCATGGGTTCGACTTTGATTTTAAAAGGTTCCTTATTCATGTTGGGAGAGAAGTTAACAACACGAGACCATTTCGGGTTAATATTCGTTACTTATTCTGCACAAAAGAACTGTAATTCTTTTTAATACAAAGATTTTTAAAATAATTTTTACAGTCTTTAATGTTAATAATAGAAGCTCTGATAATAGCAAGTTTTGACACTTTTTGTGTGTATCATATACATTAACGTTATAAATCTTGAAACTGAGCACCGACACAATGCCAATAACATAAATCTGAAATTCTTAAGTATGTATCTACAAACATTGATGTGATTTCCCCGGAAGAGAAGGACAGATAGTCTTATATGTTCAGTCCGTATATTTATCTGGGCTCCATATTTATCTGGAATTTTGATCGATAGCAGTCTTTAGTTTTCCAAGATTATATTCTCGTTCTGATATACCACCATTTCACCACATCACACGCAATTTTTTTCTGGCTCAAAGCCGTCCATAATCTTATATTTACGGATTATTAAATTTGTTCTTCCATCTTCTTTGTACCTAAAGTTCATTCTTAATTTTCAGTTGAGACTGTAAATTTACTGTACTTACAAACATAATGTAAAATTAATAATCAATGTCCGCAGCTAACTGCCGAGTTTTAGTCAAAACTAATTATTTTAAATTATAAATATCGTTTTCTGTGTCCCAAAAACCTACCACTTCTATACGATTTCATTTATTTGACCCCACCTTATTAGCAAATAGATAAACTGCTCGCCAAGTTTCACCTACACGGCAAATACGCATCTTTATATCACATTAATGTCTAAATCATGCAACAGCCTTGGCATTCGCTGACACCGCTGTAATCATCTATGGCAAAACAATGAGATAACTCAAAGATAACACCAGTCGTATTCTGGCAATCTAAATTTTGTAATGATATGCATTAAAACGCAAATTTTTAAAAAGAAGAAGAACGTAAACTGCGAAAAAAATGGGACAGTTCTCTCTCCCGTTCTGCCATGCCGACTCACGAAACTCAGATTACAGCTTTCATGTCTCGAAAGCGCGACTTAGGATACGTATTAGATTTGCATATAACATTGTCCTAACATGGGTATTTTGACACATAATCGGACTTTTTCTGAAATGTCATGACAATTTTTTTTATTTCAATTCTACGACTCAATGTATGCCTAAATATTGAACTTTGTAATATTTGTTACGAAATTTATGCAGAAATTCAAAAATTTATCTTGGCGCATTTTTTCCAGTTTGCGCAAAGAATAATACATCATAAAAAAGGGTGAATTTTATTTAGAGTGAGCCTAAATTTCTAAATTTGATAGAAAGGATCACATAAGTTTAATAAAAAAGAGATGTTAATAAATATATATCAAATGGAATTAACATTGAGGAGCTAAAATTTTGAGAGCTAATTTTTTAAAAATTACTCGTGCGATTCCTACAAAGCTTGGCAATTCGGTATAATTTGAGTCGTAGAATCTAAGTACGGAAACAATTTGTCATGTCATTTTAGATGAAGTCCAATTTTGTGTCAAAATACCTATATTAGAACAATGCCATATATAAATCCAATATATATTTTAAGGCACGCTTTCAAGACATGAAAAACGCAATTTGAATTTCGTCAAGCGACCCAGTGGAACGGCAAACACAGAACTGTTCCTGTTTTGTGTGTGTACTGTTCATACTTAAAACGTAAAAATAAGATATAGCATTACATACATAAAAATAGCAAATCAGTTATTGCTGTGAAACGGAATTATCAAGGGTTTGACTTCTTCATAATTTTGTTTGAATCAGCAATATATATGTAAATGAAAAGCTTCTTGCACATTTTGATGTTATAGCAGTTCCATATACAAAATTTCAACGTTCTACGGCTGATCACTTTTAAATTATGCGAGATACATACATACATATATCGTTGTAGGAAAAAATGTCACCCGGAAAATAAGGAGCGGAAAGATAGGCACCGGAAAATTAGGAAACGGAAAATAAGTCACCAGTCTTTTGCAATGGGAAAAATAAGGGATGTTTACAAATATCGCCAAGATGGGAGATAAAAGTTTTATCATAACAACCATACCTGCGGAATAGGGAAATCTTCTGACGATGATTGAAAGAAGATAAGCGAGCTGCTGGCCTGTCCGATGGTAAAAAAAGAGCTTTGACCAGGGGGTATTGGTCATTAGTGATTGTTCCCCTCGTACCCCATGTAGTTATAGCCATAAGCTGTGGTTCAGGGGTGAAACATTGTCGCATAACTGAGCGTTAAAAGCAGTATTATAACAAACGGTTGTAGATGAAATTTAGTCACAGTTTGCGATAAGAATATTACTTAATTTTTAGCTAATTAAGTGTCGCATATTTTTTTTCTGATTTGATTTTAATTAAAAATAACGTGTTTGCACAGGAAACCATTGCTTAATTTTGCATTTAAGTCTAAATAGGAAAACAAGAAAATTACAGTTATTAAAAATTAAGAGGTTTATTTCAAAATTATATTAGAATTTTAAAATGGATCCTATGGACACGATGCGACAAATATCAATATATTTACCACAATGCGAGAAATATATATATACATTGATGCAGATTTTTCATTATTTAATTTCTTCCAATATAATACAGGACTCTAACTGTTTGAAAAAAAACTGTTGAACTGTTTGAAAAAAAAGTGATCCGCCATTTATAGTGATACAACGCAAAATCGCAAAACGAAAACAATAGTCCTTCAGGGACAAAGCCCCTTTGGACTTTAAAAAAAAAGCTAATGATAAACCGGTTAAGTGAAAAAAAATGACACTCTAAGATATCTGTCCTTTTATAAATTCTATTTAAATTTTTACAACTTATGAAATTATTAAGCTACTTAGTCCTGCAAAAAAGCAGCTTTCGTGTACCGTCTTTACTGAAAATTCGTCATTTGCCAACTCTTTAATGCGAAGAAACTGTTAGCTTCCAGTTAGGGATGGATGAAATTTAGTTTCAAGTCCGGCAATCATTGATATAACAAAGGAGAAACATTTGGCTCTCCATGAATCTTTCCTTCCGGGTGACGTGGGTCTGTTTCCTAAATGAAACAGGTGAAACAAACACGGGGGAGAACATTCCTGCAGGCAAGTTGGAAAAATCTGCTATCGAAATGTCCTTGCTCGGCTGCAGCTAGCTCAACGTCTTACCCTTAAAACCTTCCTCAAGAAAGCCCGCTATAACCCTGACGCTTGAATTAGAACTTGGCAGGTTTCCCAACTCCGATTGACGACATTATTTGGCGAGATTTTAGAGTTCCTTTTTTTCCGTTCCTTATTTTCTGGGTGACATTTTTTCCGTTCCTTATTTTCCGGGGGCTTTCTTTCCGTTTCCTTTTTTTCCGGGTGACATTTTTTTTCCGCACGCCTACATATATAGGTATGCGTTTTGGAAAAAAAGAGCTCTTTTATTCTATTCGTACGTACAGATGGAAAACAAACTTCCAAATGGATTCGGGAATGCTTAGTATGGATATTTTTGCTTAAATGTAATAGCCGAATTTTTTTCAATAACATGACTGTCTTTCCTTTTTACAACGAAGGAAAAAGAAGCATTAAAAATCAAAGTTTGCAGAACAAAAGAAAATCTACAACTTAAGACAGAAAAGCACGACAGAAAAGCGTGCAATAAATGAAAGAAAGATCTTATTAAATTCCATTTAAATAAATTCCTGTTTTGTACACGGCCTTTTCCCATCTTTTACGATGAGTGATATCGCTTTTTTAGGCAATACCTTTTACAGCTAAAAAGGCAAACCAGAACGCTACAACTTGTGATGTCCATATTAGTGAGCATTACAAGTTTGTATTAATAAGCATTATTTCATGCCATAACGTTTAAACAAATATGTATCTTAATTTATGGACGATTCAGAGCAATAGCTGTGTCAATAGTAAGGTAAACTGAAAAACTTTTTTTTTCTCTCCCTGTATCCCGCAAAAGCTGCCTATCTCCCAGTTATGCAAAATGAAATAAAATGTTTTCATATAAAAATATATCTTCCGTTCGCCCACTGCACTCAAAATTTTGAAAATTAGTGAAATTTTGCTGTTTTTCGTCCATTTTTAATAACTGCTTAACTAATAATAATTTCGGTTCATCACAACCACGAATTTCTCAAGTTTAAATACTGTAATTTCAAATTATTTGTAACTTGAGCAAAAAGAAATTTCTGTTGTAATTTCTGATGATTTGACTTTTTTTATTTTTTAAAAAAGAAACAGTGAATATACTTATAATTTTTAATTTTGTTATTCAAAAGACTGCATCTAAAGTGAGTTTTTTGGGGAAAATTCTGACATAATAAGACATCTCGTGCATCTTGATAGGAGGTTCATCCTAACCAAGCCGTCCCTTGCGTCAGCAGCACACACCTAGATGCTTCGGTCTCAAATCTGATATCCCCAGCCTCACACCGGCAGTCGTTTATTGCACTGGATCGGATCTACTCCTTGGCAATCTCAGCACCGAATGATAAAAACATTGAGCCTGTAGGTCCCAGAAACCAAGGGAATATAGTTTTATACGGTTGAACCAAGGAGCACTGACGATGACTGGCCTGACTGGCCTGAGCCCCTACCTGTCTCCGTATCAACTGGCGTCAAGAATCGTTTGTCAGACTGAAACGATTTTTATCGGTAAACACGACGTACATCCATTAATTAAGTCGTAAAGTCGTTAGATTATTTTGAAGTAGTAGGTGAGAAAAATGCGCAATGCTCTCGCCGAGACTCGACCTAGACCTTTCCAATAACCTCCGAGTGTGCTAACATTACACCACAAAGGCATGCATGAAGGAAGGAGAAAATACCTTATAAGGTGTCCAATAGTGTTCTCTACGCCACTGTCAGCGGCGCTCCCGATAGACTGCTCCCAATAGTATGCAGCGTTCAGGAAGGCGAGCGAATAAGCACCCTTCATGAAGTCGTCTGGCTACAGTAAACCAGGACATCTGTCGTTTAGTTGCCGTGCACGATTGGTGAGTAATGTTGCCTGGTTTCGATCTCTTTTCGCCTTCAAGGGAGATATATGTCATTAGGCACCGTTGTTTTCCTTGGCCGACCACCACCAACCGATTTTACAGCTGTACCTGTCGCTCGGAAGGCTTTCCAATTCGTGAAACAACATTTTCAGTTTCAAGTACTACGTACCTCCTCAAGCTCACAGATCAGTCTGTTCAGTTTAAGGCCGTCCTGAGTTTCCCTGTAGTCTTACTGCACGTAGAATCTCTCTTTTACTTGCAGAAAAATGCCTGGAAATGCATTCATCATTTTTTTTAAAGTTGCCTTGTACTGCGGCTCTGACGCCTCACGTTCTGGGTGCGCTGAAGTACACTTTGTCGTAATGCTATGGATATTTGCATAAGCCTCACCTTTCTACATAGTTGGCGTTTCATCGTACTGATTACAAAAAACTCTTTTCAACAATTTCTTGGTTATATGTTGAAAATTGACTTTGTTACTTCAGTTTCCTACCCTTTCCTCCATTGCACGAAACTTACCTCCATTGTACTTAACCTTTCCTCCATTGCACGAAATTTTTATCTTTTAACTAAATTAAAATCTTAACTTCAGGAACTCTTCGGCAGGGACCGAGGAGTTAAGACAGCTGAATACTGGCAATTCAAATCGGGTTGCGTTCCAAATGAATAATCTGGTTCCACGTGGTTTTTCATAATTTCCCCCAAGTGTAACGTGAATACAAGCTAAATTATTTTAGAAAGGTCTTTCAGGAAGGCATCTGCCCTTTTAGGCAAGTATCCTTCTCTTGCTTAGCCTTACTGAAATCGTGTAATTTAAACTTCAGCAACACAGATGAGAGATAAATGCTCAGAAAAAGCTTTATTAAAATCTACGCCTTGTTTACAAATATAATCAACAAATGCTAGCAATTGCAACAATTCGCAAATGTAAGTAAGTGCATACATTGCAAAAACTAGTTTTCAGCTATCAGTTTAGATATAACTGCCATGGATTTCTGTGCGTTAACACATACAAAAGCTATTCAACAAAAACGCAGGTTGGCTGAAAGTGAACGTCTAAAGTACCCCAGTTTTAATGACGAGTATCTCTTTCGCTAAACCAAAACTTGCTATTTAATTTCAAATTATCTGCTTTCTGATATCGGCTGGCGTAATGAATAGACGGCACAGAAAATAACTAACACACAAATAACGTTAACACAAAAATAACGATAAGAATTAACACAGAAAAGCTTAAATGAGCAGCACAAAGTGCATAAAGATGTACAATAACTTAAACTAAATAAAAGAAAATATATATAAAATATAAATAACTGCATAAAGAAGTTAAAAAATATGTTACATATTAAGAAAGAAATACATGTTTTAGCTATATATTAAATCGTAATAAAAAGAAATCACATATCAGCCAAAGCAGCTTTCTGGTAAAATAATCTTTCCAAGATGCATATTATAACTAATAAAATATATAAGCATTGTTTTAAGCAAGAACATTATGAATCATTCATATGCAATCACAGAAATTAGTTCTTTCTTAATGCAAAAAAGCTCCATATTCTCATGTCGAATGTTTTTGTTCTTTTCGAAGTACCAATCATAAATTCCAGAATGCCATAAACTTAATGAAAGTGTTCAATAAAAAAGGCGCTGGTGGAATACGTTTTCTAGTTTGGCCAAATGATGGGCAGGAGTTTTACGAGAAAACTGGAGAGACGTTAGAATTTTGTTTTATGTGTCCGGAAATATTTCTGGCGACTTTCTAAAGAGACACATTTATTGTGGTTTTTTTTAACATGTTCTAACACTTTGCAATATATCTAGAGTAAATATAGTCATGTAAAACAAGCAGTAAAATCTGCATTTATAATTTCCTGTTTCCTGGTTTGGACCTTGACAGAAATAGTTTCAGTGGCTTTCGGTGCAAAATTTATGAGGTAAAATGGATTATATAAAATACCTATCTTGTGTTTAATGCTATCTTGTATCTAATGTTACAAAAGAAATCCTTCAGGATTTCGCTAAGAATCTAGTCACATTTTTTGTCAAATTGTATTGCTTAAATACGACAAAGCATAGCAGATTTATCTGCATACGAGAAGGGATGCCTTTGTGGAGGACATGTTTCGAAAAACTGGTTCGTATTCACATTACATATGCGGGAAATCAATCATTCATCAGCTTTTTTCCCTGCGTTTAAGTCTCGGGTCGAATTATCAGTCTTCAGCGGTCTTAATTGCTCGGCAAAAAAGGTGGGGATTTCATATTTTTCGAATGAGATGGTATGGGAATTATGCAAAGTGCTAAAATTAAAAATTGAAAAGAGAAAGTAGTTAATAGCAAAATAAAAGATCGGAACTAGAAGTATCATACTGTTTAAATTTGGGTCCATTTCAACTGTAAGGTTATCTTAGGTTGTTTGAGTACAGTAAAGCAAAGAAGACTTAATGTGATTGAGAGAAGAAAAGCATTAGCGGAGGACTTTCAAAAGGAAACTGACACTTATTCACGTTACTTTTGGAAAAAATCTAAGAAAACCCGACATGCAATCAGCCCAATACTTCGGGGATTGAACCCGGATTCAACTCCCAATATTCAGCGGTCTATACCACTCGGCCACTGCTAACGTCCATTCAGATATAACTTGCCAAAATAATTAAAAGTAGTAATACGACTTCCTATAGGAATATTTCATATCTAACCCAAATCGGAAGAAAGAAAGTACTCAGTTACAAAGTTGTGAAGCATGATCTAGTAATACAAATAACAATCAAAAATGTACTAAAGTAATTATTAACAGTATTTAACAGTTAGTTATATATAATTAAAATGAATTTCCTAATGAGTGCCGTTGTTTTGACCTACGATTTGTCCAGTAGTTACAGATGCATTCCAATCATGTTTGGTGATATTTCTCATATGTGTTATTTAATCCATACCTCGGACTAGTTACCTCCTTTAAATAAAATTAAAAAAAAACACTTTGCAGGAAATAATTTCTTTTTGCGATTTTGTTTTAAATGCTAAGATGTTTGTTTCAAGTGTCTGTAGAGCATGAATAGTGCTCCGCGTTTGCTGGAATTTGCAATGGGTTAGTTTGCAAGAGTTGTAGAGAATTGTTATAGTAGTAGGTTGTAGGTTATTTCGAAGCAGGAAACATGAAAAATGAACAACGCCTTCGCCGAGAATCGAACCACGGACCTCTCGGTTACGCGTCGAGCATGCTGACCCCTACACCGCGAAAGCATGCGAAGAAGGTGGGAGAAATACCTTATAGAGTCATATCTGCTTCTGGGCCGCCATGAAATGAATTATGGCACAGTTTCATTTCAATTTACGAAGTTTATCGCACGCCCTTTACATGTAGATGATTTATTGTTGTGTCTATTATTTACTCGATGTCTTAATTGCCTTGTTTACTTATAATGCATAGACTTGCGAAGGAAAAATATTTAACTGGTTGTTTAC
>KK120477.1:226736-243851 GCA_000611955.2 Stegodyphus mimosarum
AGGATTCACTTTTCTGATTAGTAGTTAGTAAGAGTCCATCTAGTTAACGACTTTTACAAAGCAATGAACTGGGATAGTTGCTAAACAGCACATAATTACTGCAATTTGCTAAATTTGCACATAAGGATTCTTTCATTTCTGTTTTTCTTTCGGAAGAATTTTTCCTTCCGGTGAAATTTTAACCACGCTTCAGTAATTTTACTTTCGTATGCAAGGTTGGGATGTCGAAGAACATGGGAGATAAAGTTTTTGCAGTCTCTTTAATGATCTAACATTTAGACAGGCTGAATCGAAGGCGTTTTTTCTACCTGGGCTTTGCGTTCCCGTTATAGCAAATGTTTATCAACTAAGAGCTCATAATGTTGCGCTGCTTATGCACCCAGTATTGTGAGATGATGATACATTATAGTGGTTGGAATAAAAGTGCCAGAGGGACATCAAGGTTATATTAAAGCATTTATCTCCCGTTTGCATCTAACAAATGATCTTCAGCATAGTTCACCTCTTCAAAGGATGTCTCTTGAGTAGTTGAGTAACTTCAAAAGCTTTAATTTCACACTATTACTTCTGAAGCCGAGGATTATTGTTATACGAAAGTATTATAAATCATAGAATTAAAGTTGGAATGGCAAGCTGAGTATCAGAAAGAGTATCTCAATAAACGAGGTCAACATTGGGTAGTACTCTTTCACAATCAGCCTCTGGGAGTTTTCTGATGTGCATTTTGTGTGCTTCACTATCAACACAGCCTTATAAGCAGTTGCTGTACGATGCTCTCTGTGAAGACTATCACTAACATCAAATCCTTGATGGTCACATTTGAAGAGGTGTCGCACCAGAGCTAACTGAGATGGCTAACAACGCCATGGATTCCAATTCTCATCTTGAAGTTGACCACCAGCGGCCGAGTGAGCAAAGTTGCTGATCATTGGTTGGTCAGTTTGAGTTCGAATACAGACTAAGACGTTGATTGCATGGGTGTTTTCAAGCTTTTCCTCTTATATAACGCAAATACAAATCAGTGTTGCATAGAAAATTCTCCCGATAAATAATTCTCAGGTAAATAGCCCTCGCGTATGGAGGCGCCGTATGTTCAGTTATATCGACAAATATCCCAGCGCCATCCAAGCAATAATGATTGTCTGGTTGTAGGCTGAGGACCCTGTGGATATAGGACTGGTCCTTCTTCAACAGAAAAATACATAGAGTTAAAGAAAGTAGAATCATAGTTTATGCTATCTTCATGAATAACAGCTGATCATCTAGTGCTCATACTGGTTTTAATGACATCATGTTAACGTATTGCTAAGATGATGCAAGCTTTTGCTACTATTCCAAGTCATGGCCACACGCAGCTGATATCAACAAGCATTTTTCTCAAATTGTCCAGGTGATTCTCTGGACACTAGTTTTCCCAGCTATCTTGTCAGTTGAAAGACTGTGGGTCTTCACTAATCCTAGAGAAAATATTCTCCATTGTTTTGAAAATCAAGCTGAACTGGGAATTCTGTTCAGTACCACATGGTATACATTATTCAAGGACAGAATTCGAGCATATACCGCCTGATCATTTCGATGAATTAATATTTGTGCCATGGAAAGTGATGTCATATGCTGTTTATAAAATAAAACAGCACAGAATAAGATTTTTTCTGTGGAGAAGTGTAAATTTCATTGCGAGAGTACAAAAATTGCAAAAATACGCTGCCATGTATGCATTTTCTTTTACACTTCATTCGCTAACAATTTAGTGGAGTAAATGAGTTCAAACTACAGAATGTCAATGAATAGAACATTTTAAAGATTCTAAGTATAAGCAAAATAATATGATCAAACTTCGATTTAAGTTGCTTAATAAAATCCTAGGAATTTAAATGTTGAGTAATAAAACACTTTTTAATGGGAGGGCGCATTATGTAATAGCCATTAGCTATGCGCCACTACAAAGACCGTCAGTAGTGGCCATTTCATTATGGAAGCGCCTAATAGGTGGCCACCGTCTGCCTTCTATGAGGAGACGGACAGTTACAACCATGCTTTCTTCGGCATTCGAACTCAGGCCCATCGCTACGGCAATCAGGGTCATTAACCATTGTATCGGCTAGGCGGCAAAATAATGTCAGCAACGCGCGGTATTCCCATGTGGTCACCCTTAAATTGCTGACCGCATCCGATGCTGCTTGGCTACGGTGATCAGACGAGCACCTATACTTTCAGCATGGTATAGCCGTTGACAAAGATCATTTGGCATAATTCTTGAAATGAGAAGAAAAAAAAACTTCTTTCACGTAGGTTCCAAGCTGTTGACTCGTTGGGTGCCTTGAGTAATACCGCTCAGTTAAAGGTTGGTTTGAATAATAAAAGCCCCTTTTAATGCTTCATGAAAAATAAGTAAGTAATAAAACTTCCATTTCTCTTTTCGTTTCCTTCACACTGCGTTTTGTGCAAAAATTTTTCCGATCCTGTTGTACACTCTACGCAATACGAAGACATTTTTTTTTTCGTATATTCCTGACATCTGTATATCGCATTCGGAGTGGTAATGTTTTAAGCTTTGAGTTACATGTAGAAATTAATGTAGAAATTTACTGATGTAATATTAAATATGAAATATGCAATAAAGGTCATTATTTCACAATTTATTTAAAATACTGACGAGTTAATTATATATTGGAATATACATATATCACGTACATGTGTAAATATTTATCAAATAGAATACATGTATACACATTCATCAAGTAATCCTGTAAGTAATTTTTCAGTGTAAATATATGCATAAACAAATTTTCAAATAGAATTAACTGTGATTTAATAAAATTTAACACGAAAATGATCGGGTTAGTTAGGTATAGAGCCTTCAAGTGATCACATTAAAGAAAAATAATTTGTTATGTTGTGAGGATTTATTTATCTATTTTGACTAATTGATCATTTTCAGTTAAAGCAACTTTTCTTTTTATTCTTCTTTTCACCCACGCTTTCCTGCCAGAATGTTAATCAGTTAACGGGCAAATTAAGGAAGAAAGAAGTGCTATTTAAGTGAAGGTTTCGGAAGTCGATTAAAATGCGTGTTATGCTTGCTTGATGGTCATGTTGTTACTTAATAACGATTTGATTTTGTGGTTGTGAGTGATTCTAGCCATTAGGTTTGTTCCTCCGGCTTCTGAGTCAGAGCCTTCCTGTGCGATTAAATTATGCTGTGAGCCGTTAGGCTAGTTTAATTATATTTTGTTTTAAGTTTAATATTACTTGTTTAAGTTAAGCCAGAAGTATTGGCTTACGTAAAGCCAAGTGGGGTCGTCTGTGAAACGCTTTGTGATTGAATAAAGGTCATTTACTCCTTTCTTCTGACTTTGTCTGTATCCTAAGACATGAGGATAATTCCTCTACAGTCTTTCTAGAGCTCGTTAGTTTTATGTTGCCAAAGAATAACAGACTCTGTAATGTCTCATTACCCATTAACGTTATGGAAACTGAAACTAATGTATAAATAAGACAGTACGACCAAACTCAAAAGTCAGTACCTAATTGAAGAAACGCATAATGACTGGAAAAGAAGCAAAAATCTAGTATAAATACCGAGCAATTCGCCCTAACTAGTCAGTCCTCCGAGGTAGATTCCCTGGCCTCGCTTACAAGGTCACCTCAGCCTTTATTCGGAAATATTTAAACAAAATATAAATAAATAATAAAGTTGCAGAAAATAATTTTTTCTTAACTTTCCGGATGGAGGAAAGTGTACCATATATCTCATCATATCACTCTCTTCCACATTAGGCGCTTCCACACAGAGGGCGGCGAATGTCACTTGCGCATATAGGTGGATTTACATAGTACGATATCTGTCTCTTGGGCACTTCTGAGTTCTTGTGTCCTCATACTGCTCTTTCAGCGGTAATGATCCGGGTTACAAGGGAAAATGCATCCTTTTAATGCTCGAAATCGATTAAGTTAAAAATTAAGTTCCCTTTTGGATTTTGAAATCAGTGATCTACTCTGTGTTAGCGACAGTAGAACAATTAAGTTGCATTGAAATTTCTAGAGCTCAGAAATCCTAATAAATATTTTAGGATTTTTTTTACTTATTAGCCCAAAGGACCAATTTTCCCAGAAGGGCTATTAATTTTATTTTGGTATTTTGCTTTGGTTCACTGTAAACGGCGTTTCACGTTTCAAATTATTGCCAACAAATATTTAAGAACTGCATTACATCTAAAGAAAATAAATAATGAAGAATCTTTATGAATATATACATGTTTCTCGCACTGTGAAAGAACAACGGTACCTAGAGACATCAAATTTTTAATAACATAGTCCTCCACTCGAATATAGGCATCTAGAATCCCAAATTTGGAATTTGTTTTACTATATGTTTCATATTTTTAAAACTTAACGAATTTTTGACTAAGAAACTCAACGATTTCAAAGCGAGCAATGGCAACACTGCGCGAAAAAAAATCATTTTTATCCCCAGCGCGCGAGACTGTGTATCGGAAATTCTAAAGATATGTTCTTTTAAAATTTTTTGTGATACTGCTGTTGAATTAAATTTTACGGCTCAAGTGCAAAGAACATGATATTTAATAAATAAAAATGACACAGGAAGCGTTAAGAAAACCCTTCTTTGGGTGTTATATAAAATCTGAAGCTTTCAGATTTTATTTATTTATTATATTTATTTTTATTTTATTACTTAATATATGTGTAGGAGATAAACTGAAAACATCAAAATCCAGTCTTTTAATTTGTTCAGATTTCTTGCATGGTATTTTAGGAAAAAAAAAAAAAAAAACTCACACATTTTAAAAGGTATTATATGTTGATTTCCGCCGTTTCTTTGATACAATGCGACATTAAAACGAAAAATGCTTAATTTCACGAACATCTTACTCGAAGCATAATTTTGTGCAAAAGAATATGCAAGAGTGGAAATACATAAGAGAAGAAGATAAGAGGGATACGAAATCAATTACACAGATGGCTAGATCAAAATGCCAGACAAATGCTGAGAAATTCTACAGCTGTTTAAATAACCACGCCGTATTTTTTTCTGTATCTAAATGCATTACAAGTAATTTTACTTTCATTTGAAGGTCAAAGCGTCTATAAAATAACGAAGCTGAGAGACTAAGTATTTATAATTGCTGTAACTCAAAATTTGAGAGAAAATAATCTCATATCCAACTCTGCATTTAATTTAATATTTAATGTAGGCAGAACATATTTTATGAATTTCGTTTAGTAAATTTTTCATGAAATAAGAGATGATGTCATAAGTATTAAAGTGAAAATTAATTGTTTATTAGGTATGCCTCATAGCAAAATGTAAAGGACTCTAAATAAAAAATAGGTCCTGTTAGTTGGTTTATATGTATCATTTATAATTTTTAGTAGTTCTATAAGGTATTTCTCCCACCTTCTTAGCATGCATTCGTGGTGTAGTGGTCAGCACGCTCGGCGCGAATTCCGTGGTTCGAGTCCCGGCGAAGTCGTTGCTCATTATTCACATCTCCTGCTTCCAAATAACCTCGTGACTCTACAGTGCCATTAAAAATGTATTTGATTTTTAATCTTTAAATTAGGAATCCCATGTCTAATTACATAAAAATTAGGCCTTCGTATCTTTACAATATTAGAAATCAGTACGTGGCGTACTTTTGCATATATCAGAAAGTACAAAAACTGTTAAAAATGAAAAAATCCGTATAATCACATTTCTTCTTATATTAATTATATATGATACTCATGATATTTTCTCTGCGAACCAATTCATTATTTATTAGTGTGAACATATTGTTGCCTTCTTAGGAGTTCCTGGGTTTGGAGTGATTATTGACAACATTTGATAAAAAATGAAAACACAATTTATTAGCCAGTATTATTCACGACAGCTCCAAAGACACGTTTAAAGTCGTCGAAAAACTACAACACGCTGAAACAATCAGCAACACAGTCTTTAGGCTATAACGCTATAACGGTGAAGATAGCTTCACGCCGAAGCACTAGAGCACAACTCCCGACTCGGTTCTGTCGTTCTCAGAACTCAACTTACTCTCGAGACTCTCCACGCTACAACTTGTGATGCAATCGATAACTGCAACGATGCACACTCTCGATGCACCAACTCGCGATACACTCGACGACCAATCGACACTAAACGCTAAACTCGATACCCTCAACGAGGCATGCTCTCGATGCACTTCACCATCCGCTGACGAGGCACTAGACGCTAGGCTGACGATCAACTGACTCCGCGTACAGGCAGGGTTTATATAGCTTTTCGCCTGCCTTCGAGAACATTCTGGGTCAAACCGGTTAGAATTCGTTCTAGAATATTCTCCATCTGTCTTCGGTATAACGCCAATTTTGTTTCCAAATGTCACTAACGAGCGATTTCGCGCCAAACATGGCAACTCTGCTTTCCCTTGTCATTTCTGGGAACACTAAACCCGCTTTGCGGGGAAGCTATCTTACCGAAGCTGGACATTTCTTAATAATATACTTGTAAGTTAAGTTTATTTCTGAGAAATAATTTTTCCACTAAGTTTGTACTTTCATTTTTTGCATGGGTATTTGGTCTTCATGTTATAAGCAAATTGAGTTAAGAATTCCAAATTTGCAGTAGCACATTTTTGAGGAAAAATAGTTTTTGGAATTAATTATTTAGAACGCTTAAAATTTCAGTTGTAATTAGCAAATTATTGTTTAAGTTCTGTTATATTTTATTTAAATGTTAATAGAATAACTGCTTTCATACTCAAGTAGAAATTAGATAGGAAACAGAAAAACCGTCTCAATGAATAAGCAACGTATTTGCCTTCCATAGTCATTACAGTCATAACACACAGTTAAAAGAGATATGTTTCAAGAATAACGTGATATCGGTAGAAATAAAAATTTTACTTTTTTAGCATAAAATCAAAACAGAAAAATACGAGTTCAATTTGATTTCAGTAACTGCTTATTAACTGGTAGAGGAAAAAAGTCACTAAATATGCATTGTGTGGTGTATACATGATTAATTTAACAAAATTCTTTTATTCTTTATCAAAATTCTCTTAAATATGAAAATATGCGGAGGATGCCACTCAAAACAGCTGAGAATACCGCACAGAATTTCAAAGAATGAGAGAACGCATTAATTAAAGTATTGGATTTTAAGCGGAAAAGGATGTCATAGAGTACTGTCATAGAGCTATTAGGTGTGTCGAGGTAGAAAGCATGAGAAATGAGCAGTGTCCTAGACATAATGCGAAATCAGGACCTTCCGATTACACCCCAGATAGGCTTCCAGTTACACAATGAAGGACGCAGTATGGAGAGAAGAAAAAATACTTTCTAACCTTACCCCTTTATATACTACCTAGAATATTTTTTGTGATGTCTGTAAAACGTATATATACGGCCATCTTGAAATATGTGCAAAACGTTAAAGCAGTTATCAAAAGTATATAAATCCAGCTATAAAGTATCAGGCATATTTCGACATTAAAATCAAGAAAACAATTCCTTCTGATGATAATTTGGAGAAATTTAGTCTTTCTTAGCTAAAATCTCAGCCGGTCAGAGGGTTTTAAGAGCCCCTGGAATCGGCAGATCCCCAACCACATACAATTTCGGTCGCCGTTGTAAAGTTATTTAATTATTTTGAAGCCTGGAAATAGGAGAAATGTGCTTATTCTTCAGATTAAATTGTTTGAAATTGTTGGTAAATTATTAATATTTTTCTGTTAATTGTAATATGGATTGTTCCACTTTAATGTATGTGTCTGAGTACTTTACTGCCCTCGAATAAAATGAGATTATGAGGTAATTGTGGATGTTGTCATTTCTATTACCCTGGCTAATCGGAAATTTATTATAATCGTTTATCAGAAAAAGTGGTTTGAAACCTGTGATTTTGTCAAATTGTACTACATAGATAGCGTGATAAAGAACAGCTTGATACGTAGACGGAAAGAGGCAGAAAGGAGCTTGATACGTTGGAAAAAAGAAAGATAAATGCTTATAAATCAAGGTATTAATTTTAATTTGCAATGCTCCTTTAAACCTTTATTTCAACTTTCTGCCCTAAAATATTAACTGCTTATAAATGCCTCTAATATGCAGCACGTCCAAAGTAATCCATATCATATGATTATACATAATGCTGCTGATGCAGGAACTTACAGGATCCTGCTGATGCACGAACTGCTTTAGCCAATCACAGGACATCCAAATTGAAGATTATATTGCAAACCATAACATTTAGACTTCTTTAAGTGGCTTTCTTTTGTATGCTTTACATTCTGCTTTGCTTCGTGTTGAGCTAATATATCTCCGCTGCCTTCTGTCTTTCGTACACAACATTCCATACATATCCAATTATCCTACACATCCAGAACACCACCAGGCGAAGTGATTAGTGTCGGTTGTAAAATTGTCAGCTACTTTCAAAGACTGCCCTTCACCAGTTTTCAAGGTATATTTTGCGTTTCAAATCTTCAAAAAGTGATCTGACTTGAAACGATAACTATTGCTTTAGTCAGGGATTATGTCATTACAAATGGGATTAAGAACAAAGGTATAGATCGCGTCTAGCACTATGCATAATTATGACTAAGATGTGCTTCTCAAAAACTGTTTTGTTTAGAAACAAAATTTCAACACGACTGCTACATTAGTTTGCAACTAGGTAGCTGTGCGTTTCAACATCATCGCCATGTAAAACATTAGCCATGCTTGAAGTTGTAGCCTTTAAGGCCAGAGATTTAGCCCTGTTGAAAGTTAAAGCCGTATTGTAGTTTTCCGGAGTTTGCGTGCTACAGACGTAGTAATTTAAAAGGCCAGTCTGAGTGCTAGTCATCTGTGAAAAATATTAAATGTTGGCTCTTATTTAAATTTTTAGTTAGTTTATAGTCTTATATTCTTTTACGTTCAGACCACAAGTGGTTGGTCTTAAATAAGCATATAAAGGGGAATTTTAACCCTTCTTATCTTTGTTGTATTTTCTACACACGCACGAACATAGCATTTAGTAAGCTCCGTGTTCCTACTCAGGACTTCAGTTATGTTTGCGAAATCAACTGGAACAAACACAAGTCCTGATAGTGGCGCCCAAAGGAGAAGACGCATGGCCGACTTTCAAGAGGAAGTTGATGAACCCGTGGTATCGGCCAAAATTCAGAAATGCCAGCTGCCCCCTAGAAGGATTCGGGTACATCGTCCAGACCATGAGAGCATCAATAAAGCCAGCAGCGAGCTTCGATGGGAATTCAGCTGTGAACAAATTTTTGGAAAAATTATATCACCACTTTATGCTCTATCCAGTCCACGAGTTCCAGGAAGTGACTTTGGCTACTAGCGCTTTGAGGAATCAAGCGCTTAATTGGTTCAAGTACATCGGAAAAATCTCTTGGGCCAACCGGGAAGTCCTACCTACGCTGATGAAAATTTCAAGACCTCCTTAGAAAAGGATTTCCCAGTAACAAGAAATCGTGTGAAATTAGAAGCGGAACTCTTCAGCACATGAAAGCAAAGAATTGAAGATTTGTCAAGCTTCATTTTAAGAAGAATACAATTATTTAAACTTTTGTATGGAAGCCGGCTGGATCCTCAAATCATACAAGTCATTTTGCCTAGGTTACGTCCCCAGGTACAAGACTTTATCCAATTAAGGAAGTCGACAATTTTGCAAAATTATTTGAGATCGCAATCCAATTTGAAAGCAGAAGAACGGCGGACATTGAAAGAAGACGCCAGTACGAGCAACGAAGTCAATTTGGTGCACCAAGGCCACAGCAGAGGCAAGACCGCGACTACGGAAGCAAGTCGAATCAGTGGTCAAAGAAACCTGAAAATTCAAAAACAACCAGCGAACGTCGACAGTTCAAGAATAAGTTAGGCAAAAAGTTTGAAAGTCAGCGGAAAGGAGCGGAGAAGAAGAAACAAGATTTAAACTGAAACGGATTTCTGCTGACGGGAGGGGAATCCGAAGGCCAAGGAAATCCCTCTACCATCAACCTCAATACAGTCGTGAAAAATTTAATTCTTCCGAAGATTGAAGTGTTAGTGAGCAATATTCCAGCCACAGCGCTTCTGAATACAGGAGCTAAGCGTAGCTTTGTGGTCGAAGAATATTTTTCAAAATTATTTTCGTTGGTATAGAATCTACAGTTCGGATAATACGACGGTTTTAGCAACCCAGGGGGGAAAAGGCAAATGTAACTACTGTATATGCGCATTAAGGATGAGCAGGTAAAAATTACGTTCCTTATTGTAAGAAATTTTCAAGCAAATATAATATTAGGAGTAGATTTTCTTTAAGCGTCCGAAGCAACAGTAGATTTCTGTCAAGCATCTCTTGAACTGAGAATGAAACCTGTGCCTGAAGTAAAAGCGGATCCCCCACAGTAAACCTCGAACATCTGCCAACTGAAGAGCAAGAAAAGGTTAGGTTATGTTATTTAATTATGGAAAAGCACACGAGAGCTATCTGCCTAAAGGGACGGATGCCTTCGTGGAGGATTTTGTAAGGGGAACTGGCTCGTATACACGTTACACATGGGGAAAACCACGAAAACGCCCATGCAGCTAGCCCGTTCGCAGGATTCGAACCTCGGACTGAACTACCAGTGTTCAGCGTCATTACCGCTCGGCCGCTAGTGGGTGAAGAGCAAGAAAAACTACTCCAAGTGGTAAGTGAATTTTCTACTTTGTTCAGTGATATTTCCGGATTCACGCAAGTGACTAACCATGAAATAAATACGGAAGATTCACAACCAGTTCGCCACAAGGTTTACCGCTATGACAAGTCTAAAGAAAAAATTATAGAATGGGATATTAAAGATATGCTATGTAAAAAGATCATCACGCCCATCTCCAGGAGTTATACGAGCCCGGTTGTTTTATGTAAGAAGAATAATGATTACCCGGTTACACACACAAAAAGCTGGCGTTTTGCAACTGATTACCACGAATTGAATAGCGTTACTAAGTATCCGGTTTGTCCATTACCCATTATTGAGGAAATCTCGCGAAACACAACTTCCACTAAATATATGATGACATTAGATTTAACATCTGGGTATTTTCAAATAAGGCGCAAAACCTGAAGATGTACCAAAGACCACTTTCATAACTAAGTCTGGCACTTATGCATTTTTGCGTATGTCGTTTGGCCTGTTAGGCACGCCAGCAACATTTCAACGTTGTAAGGATATTGTTTTAAGACCCGTCCTCGGGAAAAGCACTTTTATCTATTTGGATGACATTATTGTTACTAGTGATAGTTTAGAACAACACCTTAAAAACTTAAAAGAAGTATTTTCTTTGTTAAATGAGGTCGATCTGAAAGTTAATGCTGAAAGGTGCAAATTTGCAGCAAAGGAATTACATTATTTGGGGTATAAAATTTATAGAAAGGCATCAAAAACGACAAATAAAAAATAATTGCAATTCAGAATTATCCGCCGCCTAATACGGGGAAGAAACTAGCTTCTTTTTCTAGGGCTCTGCTCATACTATAGGTCCTTTATAAAGGATTTTGCCACAATTGCCGAACCGCTATTAATGTTAAAGAGAAAAGAGGCAAGGGTTTCGTGAACAGCCGAAGCTAACACCCTTTTGAAAAATTAAAACAAGCGTTAACACAAGCCCCTATTTTGAAATTTCCCGAAAATAATAAAAATTTAGAAATCGCAGCCGTTGCCTCGGATTATGCTGTACGGGCAGTTCTTTCCCAAAACGGGCAGCCCGTGAGATTCTTTAGTCCTACCTTAAACGATACTCAAAGAAATTATTCAGCAACAGAAAGGGAAACACTTGCAGTTCTGTTAGAAGGACAGAAGTTCATGGTATATTTTAAAAGTTCTCCAGTAACGGTCTACTTTGATCATGCGGCGGTCGCTAGATTATATTCAGGAAAGAAGCTATCGCCGAGATTAATAAGATGGTCTCTTAAATTACAAGAATATATTTTGATAGTAAACACACGCCTTTAAAAGAAAATGTCGTAGCAGATGCCCTGTCAAGAATCAAGATAGATGAAGAAAGGAATAGTGTTAAAGTGGCGATGCTCACATCCCAGATGATAGTTTCCCGTGAGACCGTAATAACGGAACTGGGCAAGGATCCGAAGTTTAAAAATATATATGATTATTTAAGAGATTCTGAAAACTTTAGCCACCAAGATATTGTGGCAATAAGAAATTACGAACTGATAGATAGTCTATTATTTCCACCCAACATGCCAGGTAGTTAATTATGTTAGCATTAAGTCAGAATTTCCAAATGAAATAATTGGCGTCGATTTATTGGCCCTTTCCCGAAAAGTCAGTTAAATAAAAGTCGGTATGTCCTTGTTATGGCTGACAATTTTAGTAAATGGACCTAGATTCTTCCCCTAAAACGAGCTTCTGCGAAATTAGTTACTGATTCTATTTTAAATAAATATATTTTAAATTACGGGGCACCCCTAAAAGTTATATCGGATAATTGGTCCTATTTTATAAGCATTATTTTTGACAACAGGTTTAAAAAACTGCTCATACGTCATTTAAAAATGGTCCCGTATCGGCCACAATCAAATATAGCGGAATGGGGCAACAGAAACATAATTAAAATTATTCGTAGCTATGTTAAAAATTTTCATAAAAGCTGGGATAACTATGTCAATGAATTAGCTTTCGCCCTTAGGACCGCCAAACACGACACGACAGACAAAACTCCTGCTGAGTTATTTTTAGGCAGGAAGATTATAACCTCACTGGACAAATTGTTTTATGTTCAAAAAGGGCCCCTTAATTCCAAATGGCGGATGTACAAAAGTTAATTAAGAAGGCAAAAAACACGGAAGTATCACAGAGGAAGCAGAAATTGTATTTTGACAGGAAAAGACGGGAAGTAAAGTATAATGGGGAGGGGTTAAGTACTTAAGCTGAAGCATTCACTTTCGTCAGCGGCGGAGGACAAAGTGGCAAAATTTTGCCCACGGTTTGAAGGACCGTTTTCTATTGAGAAAGTAACCCAGGCAGTGATGGTCCTAAGAGCCAAGAATGGCGAAAAAATTACGGCAAATATCGATCAAATTAAGCCGTAATACAATCGAAATAACATGAGAATATTTCAAGATCTTTTGCAAGATCAGGCACGGCAGGCACCATCTCAACACAAGGCGCAAGAACAACGACCGCCAGAGTCATCCACAAGTAAAGCTACAAACAAGAAAAGTCCCCCGATGGAACACCGGAGATAACAAGAAAAGGAAGATATTCCCTTGATCAGAAAAGAGAGGGCACCACCGGCTCCAAAAGGAGGAAGAGGGAAATTCTAACAGTAAAAAGGAGGCGACAAGAAATAGCCGTAGTCAAGGCACCTATGAGAAAAGAAATAGTGAACCCTCAGAAAGAAGTCTACGCAGCAAGTGTCCAAAAATTCACGCAGGAAAGCCAGCTGCAGACTCAAGGCAAAAAAAGTTCGAACAGCAAACCGCCGGAACTCGGCAACAACCGACGAGAAATGTCCCAACGCCCCCAAGGACAGCACCTATTAAGCGACCCAGAAATCAACCAACGGAGAGGAAGAAGTTTTTCAAGAAGCAACAAACACGCCCAAAAAGGAAATGGACTGAGGAGGAAACTGAGGGTCGGACGCGGGCAAGGCGGAGGATCAATCAAACCATGATGTTTGCTACCTTCCAGGAGTGGGCGGCTAAACGGATGGCTGAATATCATAAAGATTAGTAAAACTTTATGTTACTTTGAAACTTTAAGTTAATTTTCGTTCTTACTGCAAGTGAGAATTTAAGATGTTTTACCTCATGTGAGGTCTACCTTTATCGCCAAAAAGGCGAGAAATAAGCTTTGCCTATTTGTTATTATGTTTTTCAACTACTCGCGAGTAATCTAATACTATTGTATAATAGTAAAGTGTAAGTACTTCAGTATTGTAAAAGATTTTGTAACAGTATAAGAAAAGCACCTATGAACATCTAAAAATATTGTATAAAGCTTTATTTAAAAGATTCTGTTAAGAAAGACATTTTAGTCTAAAAGGACTTGTGAAATCTACTTGTTAAATGTAAAAAGAAACAAACAGCACTTGCTTTCAGTAGGAGAAAGTTAACTTATGGATTCAAATGTGTGGATTATTAGCATATTAATGTGTTTTTATATACATGTGAACTGTTCCATTAAAATTTAAGAAGTACTGTGATATGTTAAAAGTGGAAATATTGTATAAATGCCAAATTTCAAAACTTAATGGTATGACTAAAAAAAAGCATTGCGCATTGTGAATACGTGCTAAATTTGGAATGAATGAAGGTAGTTAGGTTCTCTGACGCTACACTGCAGAGTTAGCCACTTATTTTAGAATAGCACTTTAGAGTTTAGAGATGAATGTAAGGTGTGTTCTGAGGTCTTGTTATGTTGAATTTTAACACGTTAGTGTTTTGATTGTAGGCGGTAGTGTTGAACATCTGTACATAGACACGCCAGTGTTTGATGTTTCTCTCTTTACAACACATGTCAGACAGCACGGGGTGATAAATAATGGTATGAATGAAAAAAGAATGGAGTTTTAAAAGAAAAAAATATACGTGTTCATATTACGCACTATGTAAATTACTTGACAAATAGATTAAACTAGTTTTCCTTCCAGAGATCCGGAAGAAACCGATAAGAGACAAGAAATTCCTCTGTTTAGGTAATGTAACAGATGACGAATTATTGTCCCTGGAGAAAATACTGTAAAACTGCATTTTACATAATTTCTAGGTTAGATAGTTTTACTCAGGAGGTTTTGTGAAAGATTGGCCTTGCGTTAGAATTTAGAATTAGAAGTTTTCAACAAGGTCGTTTAGACCTCAGTTTCAAGCTTGTTAACTCTGGCGGGAAGTATGTAAGGATTTTAAGTTCACTAACGTTTATTACATTTTAAAACTTTACTATCATCTCTTATTTTCTAATTCCGGTCAGAATTAACGCGTGAATATGTTTATGCAAACTGTACTTCCTAACGCTTGAGTATTTAAGTTGTGGCTTTTTGTCAAGAGAAAAAAACAGAAGGAAGGAAAGAGAGCCCTCTTGCTACGAGTCTTCACGCGAACTTGCCATCAGTTACTGTCCGCCTTTAAGGCCAGAGGTTTAAACCTCTTGAATGTTAAAGACGTATTGTAGTTTTCCGCAGCTTGCGTACTACAGATGTAGTAATTTAAAAGGCCAGTCTTACTGCTAATCATCTCTGTAAAATATTAAAAATTAGCTCATATTTAAATTTTTAGTTAGTTAGTAGTCTTATATTCCTTTACGCTCAGACCACAAGTTGCTGGTCTTTGCATCCCGAAGTTCGGGAACGTTTGCAAAATCCATAAGCAAATAAAGAGGAATTTTAACCCTTCTTATCTTTGTTGTATCTTCTACATACGCAAGAACATAGCTTTTAGTAAGCTCCCTGTTCCTACTCTGGACTTCAGTTATATTTGCGAAATCAACTAGAAGAAACACAATTCTTGATAAAGTTATCTGTGTTTTTCAGAGAGATGAGAAACACGCCGAAGTGAAGCATACAGTTAGAGAAAGCAGCAACCTTCTGCTTACCGGAAATTTTAATGGTTAAAATCTACTTCAAACCTGAGGTTTTGTCTTGTTTAATTGTCTAAAACATTACGTATGTGCATCAATGCCCCCATATACATAATAGATTCAAATCTCTTTTCATACGATTTATACTATTCTAGTATGAATAAATGACGACTTTTTTAAAATTCTCCATCAAGAAAATTTTGTCCAGAATTATATAATGTTTGGTAATATAAACATCATAATTTTTAAAGTAACTACACTTAACTACAATAACATTTAGTTAATTGTTACCATGGTGATAAGACTGATGCAAGAGATAAAATTCTGAAGAAAGTTTAGAAAAAAAGAGAGAGACCAAGCGAGGAAAACTCATTTTTTTCATCTGTCTGTTGCATGTCCATGTTATGTGTATCAGAGTAAGTACTTGTTAAACAGTTAAATTACTAATGCTCAGGTTTAGTGATTTCAATTATGAAATTTTAAAAGTAATTTCAGAGAACTTATACAGTAATTTTGGAGTTATTATTTGATATATTGTAAACTTAATGCATTTTAAATAGATCAATTAATAGAGATTGTTAGAAAAAAATGTATATTAAGAAGGGGGTTTATTACCTATGACAAATGAATGATAGGGTAACTTAATATAATGGTCGGAAACCTCCGGAAGGACTTCTAAATATGACGACTCAGAGATGAATGTAAGATGTGTTCTGATTGAACATTTGAAATATTTTAAGGGAAGTTCTGGAAATCTTCCGTTCTTCCTGCTAAACGTTTAGCACATAAGGAAGATGGCATTTAGGCTAAAATATTATAAATTTTTGTGCTTTCGAAAATACACATCTGAATGCTAAATTTCTTTAAGTAAAATAAACTAGTTGCAAAACTTGAAGTAAAAATTGCAGTTGGTCCTGTGTTCCTGTTAATTGTCAGCTCTCGTCCACATAGGGCTTAGCTGGTCGACGACTGCTTGAAAAGTGAGGATATTCACAGCATGGATCGACTGCAACAAGCACTCCTCAAAGGCCTCTTGTCTAGTATGCCGTTATACTGCGCGACCTTTCTGGTTCTGAGGAGGGACCGTATCCCATATTAGACTCATTTCAGTCCGATACCACAACGTGGATTTTGCAAAACTCTGCACTATGAGTTTTATTGATAATCATGGGCACATAAAATGACTTTCGAATGATGCATCATCTTTTCTGTTATAAATATGTATTCACTCCAGATTTCAATAAACTTTGCCCATAAGATGTTCAGAAATTCGACGTAATATGTAAAGTCTGTTAATTTATCATGATCTTTTCCAGTGTAATGGGAGGCATCGTACTGAGTACATTAATCTTAAAATTCACTGACATGGTAATTCGTTAATCGTATAATTCTAAATCCTTTACGTTATAAAGAAACGTATTTCGTTTTCTGCTCATTTCACTGCTAATGTAAAGGTCATCTGTTACGCTAAGGAAATTTTAATACATCTATTATATTAAAATCCGTGCGCGTCTGTTTGTTTGTGTGTTTGTTTGTTTGTAACCTTATC
>KK120478.1:0-34124 GCA_000611955.2 Stegodyphus mimosarum
GAAGAATGGGGTAAAATCACTCCAGAAATCACAAAAAAAATTAGTCGAATCCATCCCAAGAAGGTTAAATTATGTTTTAAAAGTAAAAGGAATTCCAATAAAATATTAAAAACTTTTAAAAAGTAAAATTTTTGGATAAATATTTGGTGGAAAAGTAAGTGTCCCATCACTTATGTGAGCCCTTTTTTGCTCCGTTCTAAACAATTGTATTTTATTAAATTAATATTTTGAGAAAATGTATGTTATGTAATAATTGTTACTAAATTTAAGTATGAAACACACCCCCAAAAAATTTTTACATGTTTTTTTAATTTATTTTACCACAGTTTCCTTTTGTAAAGCACAAGTGTCCCATCACTTTTGTGAGACACTGTAGTTGTTAAAAAATGCTGTGAAGGCCATGGTTTTTTTTATATCTAAAGCTAGGACAGGTAATATAGTCAACAAGAAAGGAAAACAAAACGTCAAATTTGGCTTCAAATTGAAAAATTGAATACATATCCAAGGAGAAAACGGAATGTTTCGAATGTTGAAGAGGTAAGATATTTAATGTTAAAAGAAAATCCATTAAGTCAAAGGGCAGTCGCAAAATCATTGAAATGCTCAATAGCCACTATAAGCAAAGTGATTAAAGCTGACTTGAACCTTTAAAAAGGCGAAAACACATCATGTGAATTGTCTTTCTACGCGACATATCACTGAACGCAGAATTCTTTTGAGAAACATTTATCCGGATATCTTGTCACAGAAGATGAATCTGTGATGTATTTAGGCGAGTGCAATAAAAGGATATTCAGTTGTTATCATCAAAGAGGAGAAAAAGTCTTAAAACATTAGTTTTTCAAAGAGATTTATTTATCATTGTTCTAGGTTTTTCCTATACTGACAAATTAAAAATAAACAGAGTGGAGAAAAACGTTAAAATCAACTTCATATATTATCGGGAACATATTTTATACCCAATTTTCAGATAATATATACCTTCTCTTTACTCGCAGTGCCATCAATCAGTAGAACTGCATCAAGACAAAGCAAGCAGCATCACACTAAAATCCACTGTCAATTTTCTAGAAGAAATGGAACAAGAAACGCATATCGAGGCTATAGCATTTCATTCGTATTCCTATTAACTCTCCTGATGTAACACTGATGGATTTTTGCACTTTCAAACATTTAAATAGCGGATTATCCAAACGTCAACGTATAACCCTCCTTGGACTTTGAAAAGCTGTTCAAAAGCAATGGAATAAAATAACCTCTTCCTATACTACAAAGGCTTCAATGTTTTGTTTATTTATTTATTTATTTCTACGTGTAGACGTAGAAACGACGTATAGAAAGATAGTGAAGAATAAGGGTTATCAAACAGAATACTTAATAACGCAAAAATTTTAGGTAAAATATTTCTATAAATGTAATGAAAATCGAATAAAAAATGTGCGAACAATCTTTGTATAGAATTAACTAAAATTAGGCAATATATAATAAGTGCTGCATTTGACAATATCTTACAATGCATGCTAAAACAGCTTTCATGAAGATTATATCCGACACGGGGTAGAATAATCTATAAAAGATTTCTGTGCTTTGATAGGATTTGTGACATCCTGTGTTTAAGATCAAAGATGCAAATTTTGGAATAATTTTAATGCACTATAACTTCGAAGTAATTTTCATTCGATATATCGATAATTTGTAAAAATATTATTCTAGACATCTAAAATGTAGAAACGCCTGCATTTAATTCTCCCGAGGACCTCGTGCCGCGGAACAGCGTGAAAGGGATATGCAATACATAAATGATTAGGTGCCCGGTCGAATATCGAAATTCAGTTTTGCACCGACGACTTTCTCCGCTAAGTTCACCTCGATAGAAGGATGTGGAGAACATCACTAACACGCAATTCAATTATGCAAATAATTTCCCACCGAAACGCATTCTAGAATTTCCGGTTGTGACAAGACCGAGGCGGTTGACTTCTACAAAATGGAGGAATTCGAACGCGTCATCGATTTTAATGGACTCATAATAAATCGCCCGCAGGCTGCTTTCCGAACAACATTTAGCGTCGTTACTCACTACGTTCGAGATTAATAGTGTCGTGAAGGGGGGATAGATAATCGCATTACTCGAGCAGGTGGAAGAATCAATAGATTAATAGGAAATAATGCGTATGTTCGGAGAGATTGAATAAAAGGTGGCGTAGAGAGATTGGCCATGGATCATCATCTCAAAGGACATATCTAATCGAAAGGACAAAGTAATCATGCAACATTGTTTCTGCTGGACTCTCGATAATCCATGGCGAACAGGAGAAAAATGAAGTCAATACATCGAAATGAAGTTGGAAAATTATCCTTGCTGCAGTTATGACAACGGATGATATCCGTCTTGGAATCGAAGCATGCTTGATTTTTAGCACTTTCATGTATTAGCCAATTCAGTTAAATAAATTAAAACAATAAGATTAACTTTACAATGATCGATATGTCAAATACATGAGCAAAATTAGTCAAGAAATAACTCTTGGCATTGAAACGGACTTGAAAGAAATACAAACTTTAAACACCTTTGCGACCTATTATTAATCCCAATAAATGAGAGTTCAAATGTAAAGCTAAATTTTAAGTTGATTTCAATGCTTGAAAAGAATGAAAATAAGTATCGATATTATAGCCCGCTAGTATAATCAGCCGAGGCAACATTAGCTCGCAAAACTTGCGAATATGAATGATTTCATGAAATCCTTAGCAAAAGATATGTTTTGTGTCAAAATCGACATAATAATCTATTCTACGCAGCTAGAAATAAATTTGCATAGCTGTGATGTCAGCAAATTGCCAGATAAATTGAATTTTGTGAAATCAAGACGAAAATACTATTTTTAACAAAATTTAATGCAAATTATAAAATTACAGGTTGATATGTACAAATTAACTAGTTAAGCCATATTTAAAGTAGTTAGCGTTCTTTAAATTAAAATCTCTGATACCCAGGTTCTTGAAATTGTGCAGATGGACATCCACAAATTCTCAGAAGAGAAAGAATTAGGTGTGAAATTTATCATGATAACACGTTAGGATTAGTTGTTTAAGGAGGAATGCCTTGATGGTTTTACAAAAATAGTACTGCACGTTTACATGAGTCACGGAAAAAAACGTGAAAACACTAACTGAATGTTTGTTCTAAGAGAAAACTGAAATCTCAAGCTGCAAAAAAGCGTAATAGGTTGCAAAACTCAAAAAGGTACTTCTACTAATATTTTACTTTCATTAAAAGGGACTATTAAAATATTTTTGAAACATCAATGAAAATATAAAAAAGGAAGAAAGTGAAGAACAACGACTCAAAGAGATATACTCACAATTTTTTTAAATTCTAGTAAAGTTAACAAATGACGTTTGAAACATTATTCATCACTTGACCAAGAACATGAATTATTTTAATACTGCACTTTATAGCCCACTCATCGAAAGATATTATTCCAAACTCGAGGTATAGAAGCAAAACGTGATTCCGTATTGTTCAGTAGCAATTTGTGGCCTGAAATAATTATTCGCTGGCATGCCGCATGGTAAAAGTATATTAAAATGAAAAAATACATAAATTACTAATATCACTTTTTGCCAACCCGAATTTTGAATTAATGAGTGTTTACTGGAGAAATTTTTCTAATAGCATGTATGAGCTGACAACGGCTACTCATGCATTCCATAACTTTGCTGATCCCTTGTTTCGGAATAATTCTCATTCTTATGAAAGCGAATGTGGAGAATCTTGGAAAGTACACAGCTGTCATTAAAACTGCTACACCAGGAAGGAAAGCAATTAGCAAAATCTTATTAATTGTACATATACAGTATAAGGGAAAGAAGTCATAATTAAATTTTCAAGTGGTTTGGAGTACACAGCGTATTAAATTCAGTACAGAATCTGCATCTGGCAACAACAACGGTTGTAATCTGGTTGGACATCGAATCAAACTGAGCTTGGATGACAGATAAGGATATTTCATGCCATGCGGTTTACTGGCTGGCAAGTGGCGGCGAGTTGGTGTCTCGGCAATCCATGACCATATGTTCTCAACAGGTCACAAAAACGTATTGTAAAACGTGTTGGTCAGGACAATAGCCGAACATTCTTTATATCGAGCAAGATCAGGACAGCACGGTCAACATTCAGTCTTGCATTGTCTTGTTGAAAGATGCCATCATGTACGTATAAAAGATAGGACACAGCCACGGACCAGAAATGGGACTGTCAACATTATCTGCAGTGCGAACAAGAGATGATTAAGATGTGTACCCAGTGGGACTCCATGCCAGCGGGCCAGATGCTGCGCCCGTATGACGATGACGAATGTCAGTTGGTAACGTTCTTTCTCCTCGGTGCCCCGACATACGGATACGCCCGTCATGATGCCGAACAAGGATTCGTCTGAAAAGATGGCGTGGTACCACTCCTGTCTCCAGAGTTGTTCGTCTCACCACTATAGGTGCGCTTGTCTCTGCTGGAACATCAAAGGAAGCTGCAGCAATAATCACCGTTCTGACAGTCCGTGGTGCCACAGACGTCGTCGCATTGTCCATTCAGACACATTGTCGTTCTACAGGTTACGTTCGTTCTACAGGTTATGTCGTTCTACAAGTCAGGTTCCTGACTCGGGTATATTACGTAGCTAAACGATCTCGCAAAGTCGAAAGGATAACACATCACAAACCAGGGTATCGTCGCGTTGGAATTCCACCGCGTGCTGGTAGGAGTTTCTCCTTTTTATATGTGTCATCATAACACGACCTTTACACAAACAACTAACATTTAAATGCGATTTCCCAATGAAAACTCCGCTTTGCAATCTTCCCATTTATACACAGTGTAGATGGCGTTACACACTACTGTATAAGCATGCGCTGAATTGCTAATCATTTGCATATCCCAGCGTTTAGTACCTTTCATGCAAATTTCACGTTTGTTCCATGCCGCTGCTATGATATAGCAATTTTAATGGACTTTCAGGCCTTTGATGCGAAACAACATGATTTATACACGCTATGTCGGATGAAAATTGCAGTGCACGCATACTATTGTTTTACTCCCTGCTTATATCCCTGAATCAGGAGAATTCATGTGATTGTGCAATATCATCCATAGATATTGTATGAATATTACAGGAATAAGTGGTCGAGTAATAATCCGACGAATTTCGTATTAATATCATACACTGAGTCACTCTATTGAACCTCTCTACAATAAAATTCTGGCGTGTTAGAAATAAATTTCAAGATTACTGAGGCTTAAATTTTATTTCTAACAAGCCAGAATATTATTTAAGATAGTCAGGATTAAGTATGTTCCTATGCATTTTAAATTATCTATAAAGAAAAGTATTAACAAACAAGCATAAAAATATGATTTCTTCCGCTCATTCTAATGATATAATTTATCATAATTGTATATTTTTCTATTTTTAATCTTTACTTATTTTTAGAAACAACATATATAGTTAGTATGTAATTAATAACTAATAATAATTGATTCATAATATTTTCAATTAACATAAGAATTACTCAAACTATGAATCTAGTGTGTATTTATTTCTAAAAATTATGCATAAATGTTCCCAAGATAATGAAATAATTTTAAAATATGCATAATAATTTTAGAACTTCCTTTTATCTCCCACTATAAAACTACTCTTTTACGATGGTAATTTTTCGTGGTCATCGCTGTAGAAAGATTCGGTTACTATCCAATAATAATCTTTACCAAACTTTTCTAACATTATTACATTTATTAAAAAATGTTTATACGTTTTTTAATTATATGCAGCTGTACAGAATAACAGTTTAGTTTTTTATACGAATATTAGTTTATTAGAAGACTTTTGCATAAAAAGTGTAAACGAAAAGCATAATTATTTCTTAAAAGTTACCTAGAGAAGTGAAAAGTTATTTCTAATAAAAGTTGTTTTCAATAAGAACATTAACATAGGTCTTTCAGAATTAAATAATTGTCTTAATGATGCAAAGGCCCAACAGAGGCTGTGTTGTAAAGTCGCTGAATACTGGTAGTTCAAATTCTGGCGAACGGCCTGGCGGCAAGCCCGTTTTCGTAGTTTTCCCCTTTTGTAACGTGTATAGGAACCAGTTTCGCCTAGAAAGTCTTCCTCGAAGCCATCTACCTCCGCTTAAGCAGCTAGACCTCGTGTATGTTGCCGTAATCAAATAAACCAAACCAATCTTATAATATAAAACTAAATTAAATTTTACATTATTGTCTTTCTGTTCTTTTATAAAATAAAAAGTATAAATGCATTGAAATTTTCAAAAATGTAGTATTAACACAGCTTTTTCCATCGAAGCATTTTCTAAACTTAATAAATATATTTAAGTTAAAAAAATATCTTTATTATTTCGCAGAGAAATCTTCGCATGAAAATCCCTGGATATTTGTATTTTCTCTTCGTTATTTACGAAAAAATTACTTTTAATTTTTAAAGTTGTTAGTAGCTCCAATTTTTAATGCAATTTATCATAATGTTTTAATTTTTTGCTTTTTGATCTTAAATGTTATTTAAGTAATTTATTAACAAATATAAAAACCAAATTTAAACCTTCTAAAAAAGCGCTGCTTTATACATCAGTAAAATACTTAAATAAAATAAATTTTTATTCCTTCTCAAATGAAAGAAAAACTTCTTTTATTCGCAAAAAAATATCAATTTGAAAACATCGGTATAGTTTTATTAATGTGTATGCATAAAATGCAGAGTTTGGAGAAAAATACTTTTTTTCTAATACAGTTTTTAGTTGTTCCAAGTAGTACTATCTACGTTAGAAAATAGACTTTACTATATATTGGTAGTGTAGTTGTAATAAATTCTATGACGTACACTGCGCGAAAAAAAAAATGGAGCAGTTCTATATCTCCCGTTCTACTGGGCCAATTGACGAAATTCAAAATGCGTTTACCATGTCTCGCAAGCGCGACTTAGGATATATATTAGATTTATATATAGCATTGTTCTAACATAGATATTTTGACACATAATCCGACTTTTTCTGAAATGACATGCCAGTTTTTTTCTATATTTCGATTCTACGACTCAAATTATGCCAAACTCCCAAGTTTTGTAAAAATCTCAATAGTAGTTTTTAAAAAATTAGCTCTCAAGATTTTAGCTCCTCAATGTTAATTCAATTTGGTATGTATCTACTAAAATTTTTTTTTTTTTTGAGTGTGTGAAACTTATTTGATTCCTTCTGACACAGTTCGAAATTTAGGTTCATTCGAAATAAAAGTCCTCAATTTTTATGATTTGTTTTTAAAATTTATATTTTTAAAAAAAAAATTTTTACAACAACTTGAAGTAGATGTATTTCTAAGTATACTTACAAAAAATAGAGCTCTTTATTCAAAATTTTCGAAGATTTATTGGCGCGTTTTGAAATTTGGCATATTTGTTGAAAGCGATAATAACATGTAATGTGGTTTACGCACTTTGCTGAAATTATTTGAAAGAACAATGTGACTTTTTTTTCCACTCATGCACAATGTGAAAAGGTAGGAATGATGTGACTTTGTTTCCGCCCATGCACAATGGAAGGGATAGGAAAATAGGTTGCCACGTATTAAGAAATTCCCGAAGTGAATTATTCTTGGCGCAAACTGAAAACAATTCCTCCAAATTAAATTTTTGAATTTCTCCTTTAATTTCGATCCAAATTTTACAAAATTTAATATTTGGGCATAATTTGAGTCGTAAAATCGAAAATTAAAAAAAATTGTATGTTATTTCAGAAAAAGACCCATTTTGTATCAAAATACCTGTTAGAACAATACTATATATAAATCTAATATATATCCTAAGTCGCGATTTCGAGACATGAAAAACGCAATTTGAACTTTGTCACTCAGCCCAGTAGAACGAGAGATACAGAACTGTCCCCCTTTCCCCCCCTTTTTTTTCGTAGTGTACGTAGTATTACCTAATATTACAAAAAGAAGAGCGAGTTTTCTTACTTTCGATTTATAATTTTTTAATACGGGACTTAAAAAATTTGAAAAGGTCCATGATTTAAACTCAGTACAGTTTAATTCGTGCACCTTTTCAATTTTTTTAAAAATTTTATTTTAAAAATTTTCAGACATTTTAATTATATAAGAAACTTTATATAATTGAAATGTTCAAATTCAAGTAAACATAACACGAATATTCGTGAATTTAAAATTTCAGTTTGTAGCTTATGCAGGATGCTCAGAAAGTTAACAAAGTAATAATTGTTCCTCTTATTTTATCATTATTTTATTTTTTTACTTTTTTTTTTAATTTTGATTCTAGATATGTACCACAATCCCTTATTTAGTATAAATCGGATTAAATATATTTGTTAACTGCAAACTGTGCGAAATTCATTTAACAAGATCCAAACAGTACAGATAGTGTTTACCAGGTTTTAGAATTCTTTCCATGTCGTTTAATTGATGCTTAAAATATAAAAAGTATTTTTTTAAATGTTTGATCTAACAGCCTCTTATCTAGACTATAAGTCTGGATCGCGATTGATTCCTTGATAGAAGGGTTTTTCGTAAAATTTTCAAGGGCATTGATTTCTATTCCTCTTCCATTACATTTCACAGTCCCTCAACCGTGGTGGATTTGCGCTTAGAAAGAGCTTTTTTCAAAAGATTAAGAGTCACAGTGGTCCACAGGCAAAATGGCAGGAGACTTCGCAGGAACACGTTGAAAAGGTATATATTCATTAACTGTATCAGTCTTTATTTTTTCAAGGAATGCACTGTTACTTTTCAGAGTTTGACTTGTTCCTTCGTCCCAATGAAGTTTCACTCTTTGAAAGCCATTAGGATGAAGAAATGGAATTTATTCTGCAAATAGACGTAAAACTTTCTCTTGATTCTCTTGAGAGTACGTTGAGTTGATTTTAACATTTTTCCCACTATTCTTATTTTTAATTTCCCATTGTAGGAGAATCCTGCGAATGTCACAAACCCCTTGTAGCATTCATTATTTTAATTAACCAAATTATTTTTAGTTTGAACTTTCCTATCGAATTCTCAAATTTTCAGTTGCTGCCCGAATTTAGCGCGAGCGAGATATTTATGCAAATCGCATATATCTGTTAGCAGTTAAAAGGCAGGAGTTAACGAGGGGAAAAACAGAGCCTTGGATTTATCGCCGTAAGGCTGTGCGCGCAAAGATTTCCTCTGTCTACTGAAAGTTCGCCTTCATAGGCAATTTGCAATTACCAGTGTTTGCTAGTGAAATTCGCATAATTGCATTTCACTAAGAGTTAAGCTTCCGTCGCCGTCCTACTTAGAATTAAGTTAGGGAATTGAATTTGTTAACACACCTTATTTTCATATTATTTTAGTTCAGCCCAAGTAGTGGCTTACTCTCAATTGGAAGAGTTGTAAATATTTGAATTAAAGGGTCACTTTTAAACCCTCCTTCTGACTTTGTAGTTTCTGCAACACTAAAGGACATAGCCTAGATTTGCTCACTGTCCTCCACATAAGGTTTCACAGTTTATGCTCACGAAAAGAGTCAAGAGATTGAAGGAGAAACCTTACACTGGCGCCCGAACAACTAAAAGGATGGAAGGAAGTTGGAATATGCCTACTACATCCCAAAATCCAGCTGCAATGCCTGATGGATTTGGATTCATAGTGGAAACCATCAGAGCAGCCATGAAGCCGGCAGTAGTTTTTGATGCCAGAGGACCTGTGAACACATTCCTGGAAAAGTTAGAAGCGCATTTTTTGCTGTATCCAGTTCCGGAACATCAGAAGGTCATATTAGCGACAGGAGCATTGAGGGGCCAAGCAGCGACCTGGTATAAGTGCATCGGAAAATGTCTGCTGGGAGAACCAGGAACGCCGACTTACACGTACGAGAATTTTAAACTAGCAATTTTGAGAGCGTTTCCTGTGGTTAAAGACCGTGCGAAACTCGAAGCTGAGTTGTTTAGCAAGTACCAACAGCGGGTGGATGAACTATCGGAATTTATTTTGAGAAAAATACAAGTCTTTAAATTATTGTATGGCACGAGGCCGGACCCGGAGATTATCCAGATAATCCTGCCCAGATTGTTACCATCGATACAAGATTTCATGGAGCTAAGAAATCCCGTAACGCTGGACAAGCTGTTTGAACTCGCCGTACAATTCGAGAGCCGGCGAGCGGCCGAAAATCAACGGAGACAATCGTATGAACAGCGGCTGCAGGGGAACCAGAATGCCGAAGGAAGAAACAGACGATGGCCGAGAACTACTGGTACCAGTCAAAATGCGAGCGGTCAACCGCGCCAAGTACAGCGCCAACAAAATAATTCCAACTACGGAAGAAAATCATTCTCCCCAGGCAGAAGCCAGCAACAGAAGAAAACACCCGCAAAGCATTTAAACTACTAAGGAATATTGCGGGGAAGGGGGTGCAATGTTCCGAGGAGAAGAAAAATCCCTCTGAAGTACAGCTAAATACGGTCATGGTGAGAAACATTGAATTACCGAGACTGCAGTTACTAATTAACAACGTACCCGCTACAGCTCTGTTGGATACCGGCGCTCAAGGAAGCTGTTTGGCAGAAGAATTTTTTAAGAAGCACTTTCGTAGATATCGTCTGCATAGCGTGGAAGGAATGAAGGTGGTAGCAGCCCAAGGAAAAACGTGTCAATGCATGGGAAAAATCGAGCTGTACATCAAAATCGGCGAAGAACAAAAAAAAATTATGTTTCTTGTAGTGAAGAACCTCCAAGCATCGGTTATTTTAGGAACAGATTTCTTTGCAGCTGTGGATGCGAAAATCGATTTTGAAAACTCCACCTTGCAAGTAACCATGGACCCAGTTAAAAAGAAATCAACACCTCCCCCTGAAGTGGATTTAAGCCATCTAACGCCCGAAGAACAGGACAAGTTTCGGGAGTTGGTAAGTAATTTCGCTGATTTATTTGATGATATTCCAGGATTCACCCAGATCGTAGCACACGAAATTAAATTAACTACGGATGAACCTATACGTCAGCGTCCTTACAAGTACGACAAAGTTAAGGAGGAAATAATAAAATACCATATTGATGAAATGTTAAGAAACAAAATAATAACTCCTATTTCTAGTGCATATGCGAGTCCGGTTGTTTTATGTAAGAAAAATAATGATTTGCCGTTAACTGATCCATTAAGGTACAGGTTCGCTATTGACTACAGAAAGCTTAATAGTATAACAAAATTTCCAACTTACCCACTTCCGGTAATTGATGAAATTCTAAGAAGTATTAAATCAACAAAATACATAACCACCCTAGATTTGACATCCGGATATTTTCAGATAAGCATAAAGCCGGAAGATGTTCACAAAACAGCATTCATAACAAAATACGGTACATATGGCTTTTTGCGTATGCCTTTTGGATTGTCGGGAGCCCCGGCCACGTTTCAGAGGTGCATGGACAAAATTTTAAGGCCGGTAATAGGAAAAAGTACATTTATTTATCTTGACGATATAATTGTTACTTCAGAATCGCTGGAAGAACATATTAAAGACCTTCGAGAAGTCTTTACTCTTTTGAAAGATGCAGGACTTAAAGTGAACATTAAGAAATGTAAATTCGCGGCAAAAGAACTCAAATATTTAGGGTACAAAATTTCTCAAAGGGGGATCGAAACAGATAAATCTAAAGTTATAGCAGTGAAAAATTACCCAATTCCGAATACAGCCAAAAAGTTAGCGACTTTCTTGGGTATGTGCTCATATTATAGAATTTTTATTAAAAATTTCGCAGAAATTGCTGAACCATTGTTAAAGTTGAGAAGGAAAAGAGTTCGTTTTGCGTGGTCTTCAGAAGCAAACGCCGCGTTTGAGAAGTTAAAAGAATCTTTAATTAATGCACCGGTTCTAAAGTTCCCAGAGAAAGACAAGGGTCTAGAAATTTATGCAGACGCATCAGATTACGCAATCGGAGCCGTGTTAACACAAAATAGAAAAGCGATTGCCTTTTTTAGTCGTACATTGAATGATACGCAAAGAAATTATTCGGCAACGGAGCGTGAAACTTTAGCAGTGCTCGCAGCTGTTCAAAAATTTTGTGTATATTTTGGGAGTTCTCCCGTAACAGTATATTCAGATCATGCGGCAGTTACCAGATTATTTTCAGGAAAGAATCTTTCGCCACGCTTAATTCGGTGGACCCTAAAGTTGCAAGAATTTAATCTCATTATCAAACACACACCGGGAAAAGACAATGTAGTGGCCGACGCATTATCTAGAATAAAGTTAGACGAGAACGGCGAGAAAGTAAAAATAGCGATGCTTCAGGCAAAGGTCATTGACTCTCGAGAGACTGTAATAGAAGAAATTGCTAGGGATCCCGAATTCGGAAATATTTATAATTATTTAAAAGACCCAGATAACTTCCAGCATATAGACATTAATGCAATACGAAGCAGAGCACAGAACTATGAAATCATTGATGGTCTCTTATTTTATACTAAAGTTACGAATCAAAATAGTGAATACAGACCAGTCATCCCGGCCAAATTAATTTTAAGTATCTTGCAAGAGCTCCACGATTCGCCTGTCTCGG
Organism: Stegodyphus mimosarum; assembly: GCA_000611955.2. Classification (NCBI taxonomy): domain Eukaryota; kingdom Metazoa; phylum Arthropoda; class Arachnida; order Araneae; family Eresidae; genus Stegodyphus; species Stegodyphus mimosarum. Next base: position 12,602 of record KK120478.1, read on the forward strand.
GCCATTTTGGAATTAGAAAAACAATACAACGCGTACGCGAGGCGGTATATTTTCCGCAATTACAAAAGATAGTTAAAAATTACTGCCAGACTTGTCACACGTGTCAGATAAATAATGACGTAAATTTCCGCCCGGCCGGGTTATTAACTAGTATTGAGTCTAGGTTCCCCAATGAAATAATTGGTATTGACCTCTTAGGCCCCTACCCCAGGAGTCATGTAAATAAGGCACGATTTTTATTAGTCATTGTGGATCATTTCAGTAAATGGGTTGAGTTGATACCACTTAAGCGGGCTTCAGCAAAAGTCGTTGCAGATTCGTTTTTGAACAAATATATTTTAAGATATGGATGTCCAGCGAGGGTGATTAGCGATAATGGTCCCCAGTTTGTAAGCAGTACATTTAAAATGATGTGTGACAAGTTGGGCATTAAGCATATGAAAATGGTACCCTACCGCCCACAATCAAATATAGCGGAACGGGTAAATAAGAATATTGTAAAATTGATTAGAAATTATGTGCAAAAGCACCATTCTAACTGGGATGACTGCGTCGAAGAATTTGCATTCGCCCTCAGAACGGCTAAGCACGAGACAACGAAGAAATCCCCCGCCGAATTGTTTTTGGGCAGGAAGATAATGACCCCCTTAGATAAATTATTTTATGTGAAAGATAGAGCGCCGGAATTTCAAATGGGTGAAATAGAAAAAATGTTGAAGGAGGCAGAAAAGTGCTCCCGGGAAGCGCAAAAGAAACAAAAGATTTACTACGATTCAAAAAGAAGAACCGTAGAATATAAAGTGGGGGAGGAGGTGTTGAAACAATCCCACGCACTTTCATGCGCAGCAAAAGATAAGGTCGCAAAATTTTGCCCAAGATGGCATGGTCCTTTTGAAATTACAAGAATAGTTGAATGCCGTGCATATTTAAAGAATGAGAAGGGCGAAGAGACTGTGGCAAATTTCGATCAAATTAAACATTATTATCGAAGAGCTAATAATAATATTTTGAAAGACATGTTGCAGGGTCCAGCCTCACAGAATTTTTCTAAGATTCAAGAGCCCCAACCAGGTCCCTCAAAAACAAGAGAACCCAGTTTGAAAAGGAGGTTACCAGAAGAGAGGAAGCCGCAGCCGAAGAAAAGACCACCCCAAAAAGAAAAAAGGACAAACGCTAAGCAACAGTCTCAGCAACCAAAGCGTCTAAGGAAGGAACGTCCAAATGAAAACACTATGAAAGCTCCACCACTACGGAGGGAACAGAACGGCGAGAAGCGAGCCGCCGAAGGTGCCAACCCACAACGAAGGAGCCTACGAGTGCAGGAGAAGGAACGAGCCAGTCTGGAGAGGGAGCAAAGACTTCAGCACAAACGGAAAGCGCCACCCACCATTCGTCCCAACAAGGTGTTTCTGGAGGAAAGAAGATCGACCAAACGAAAGGCAGCCCCAGAGTTTCAATCTAGGAGTAACAAGCAAAGAATAGCCCAAGCCACAGTATATCCAACCTTTCAGGAATGGACAAAAAAACGCCTAAAAGACTGGCAGAAAGATAAGTAGATTCTTTATTTTCTTTTAAAATTCACACAGTTATGTTTCTGATTTAAGTGCAAGTTGCAGATTTAAAAGGGAAGTTACCCGAGTCAAAAGCCGGTTGCCGAAAGCGTAAAGGACACGCTTGAAGGAACAACTTAATTATGCAGCGGAAGAAATTCGAGAGTTCAGTTGAAAAACTGTGAGACTTCGTGAAATGTTCTTTGTAATCCAGAACATGGGATTCATCGATTTTAGTCAAAAGACTCTCTGTAAATAGGAAATTGAATTGTGTTAATTAAAAGCAACTAGTACGTAAGTTGTATAGCAAAACTGTTGTATTATATTTTTCTATGTATAAATAATGAATGCATTTAATGTAAAACTGTTTTCTATGTAATGCATGATTTGTTGTAAGCCTTAAGCACTGGTTTTGTTTATATCGAATATTTTGGAAAAGCGTAAAGGATACGCAAGTTAAAATTAAAATGTAATGTAAAAGCGTAAAGCGCGCTAAATTAGAAAGTGAATATATAAGTGTTATTTAACGCAATGAGCATTTAAAGAAAATTTGAATTGAAGATTGAAAGAATGAATTATATGTATGAAATGCAATTGAAATGTTTGAATGTTGTACGTAGTGTTCTCTGGTTTCACACAAAAGTTTAAAGTTCATTTCATGTTAGAACCTCAGGGCATTTCAGATTTGTTTTAGGGGAAGTCTGAGGTCTTGAAAGTCGAAGAATTAACCCCAATAGAATTGAAGTCAGGTGGTAGTTGTGAACACTTGACAAAGTAAAACTGCGTGTTTTTCACAAACACCACATTTGGCCAGAGAACAAGGGGGAAGTTTTAAAAATGAATGAGTGTAAAATGAATGCGTTTGGCGAAAAGCGCTAATAGAAATTAAAAAACGCGAATACCTAAAGCGCGAATAAAAGTCATTACGGAAAGCATCAGAGGAAGGGAATGTTGTACTTTTCAGGTGAAATGTACTTATAACATGAAATTAAAATTTATTTCCTTCCAGATTGGAAGGAACCAGATAGTATCCAGCCAAATTCCTGATGGATCTTTTTGATGTGAAGACGGAAAAAGATATTCTATGTTAAAATATCTAAGACACAAACAGAGAGTTAAACTAAATTTAAAACTTACAATTGTAAAGGATGGCGAATAGGAAGGAAAATTTAGATTTAGAATTTAGCATCTTCACTAAAAGCCGATTTTAGGCTACTTAGTTTCAGACTACTAAATTCTGGGAGCAACTATGTAGCATTCATTATTTTAATTAACCAAATTATTTTTAGTTTGAACTTTCCTATCGAATTCTCAAAGTTTCAGTTGCTGCCCGAATTTAGCGCGAGTGAGATATTTATGCAAATCGCATATATCTGTTAGCAGTTAAAAGGCAGGAGTTAACGAGGGGAAAGACAGAGCCTTGGATTTATCGCCGTAAGGCTGTGCGCGCAAAGATTTCCTCTGTCTACTGAAAGTTTGCCTTCATAGGCAATTTGCAATTACCAGTGTTTGCTAGTGAAATTCGCATAATTGCATTTCACTAAGAGTTAAGCTTCCGTCGCCGTCCTACTTAGAATTAAGTTAGGGAATTGAATTTGTTAACATACCTTATTTTCATATTATTTTAGTTCAGCCCAAGTAGTGGCTTATTCTCAATTGGAAGAGTTGTAAATATTTGAATTAAAGGGTCACTTTTAAACCCTCCTTCTGACTTTGTAGTTTCTGCAACACTAAAGGACATAGCCTAGATTTGCTCACTGTCCTCCACATAAGGTTTCACAGTTTATGCTCACGAAAAGAGTCAAGAAGGTTGAAGGAGGAACCTTATACCCTTACTGAAACTTTCTTTGAATTATGTTGGAGCCAGGAATTGAATTTGTTAACATACCTTATTTTCATATTATTTTAGTTCAGCCCAAGTAGTGGCTTACTCTCAATTGGAAGAGTTGTAAATATTTGAATTAAAGGGTCACTTTTAAACCCTCCTTCTGACTTTGTAGTTTCTGCAACACTAAAGGACATAGCCTAGATTTGCTCACTGTCCTCCACATAAGGTTTCACAGTTTATGCTCACGAAAAGAGTCAAGAGGTTGAAGGAGGAACCTTATACCCTTACTGAAACTTTCTTTGAATTATGTTGGAGCCAGGTTTGTACATGTTTCCTTTGTTTTCGATAACAAATAAACCTCTTTTTTTTCTGTTGCTGTTACAGTCATTTTAGGTAAACGTCTGCTTCATGCTTCACCAAGGGTCACAGTGCATTTCCATTTATCTCTTGCCAAATAGCTTTCATACAGAGTTCTACAAATTGTTCCGTGGAAGCTGGTGAATATTATGTTTCTTAGCTTTTTTAAGGTGTAAATCTTGTGTTCTTGTCACGTTGAAGGGGCACCACTGTTAATGTTGTGGATGTGAGTGTGGCTCATTGATGGTGAATGCATGTCGCTAAAACAATCAACCTTATTAATATATCTTATTCATAAAAACAAAGTAGCTACTACACGATACTCGAACTTTACAGAACTCATAGTAAAGGAAATGTGGCATCAGCTTGTGGCGCGGGCAGCTTCTATGAAACAATGTGACATCAGCTGGAGGCGCACGCAGCTGAACATAAGGCAACCACACAACACTCTTGACGAGTCGACCGCTCGGGATCATGCTTTGGTACGCTTGCTGCCTAACAAACTTGACGAATTTCATGAGTTTTTGCTGGCTTTCCACATAGACATCGCCCTCGTCACTGAAACGTTTGCTAACCCTACCAAAAAATTAAACTTGCTGAGTTATACAACCTACAGATGTTACCGCATCCGGCAGAGGGTGGTGGAGTCTCTATTTTTGTGAAAAGATCCCTACACTCCAGTCTAGTGTGTAAAGACTACTCACAAGGATATGAAATTGTTACTGTTTCCGTACTTTTGCCACATTACGGAAATAATTTCTTCAATGCTCTCTATAACCCACTGGACAATGCATTCAATCAAAATATACGCTCGGAGCTCATTCCTGATAACTCCTCAGTTATCCTCGCAGGTCACTTAAACGCAAACCATTCCGAATGGGCCTGCCGTAATACCAACAAAAACGACAAATTTCTTTACCAGTTTCTCCAAAATCACCCCCCATTGCGCTTTACGCACCCGAGGATCCAACTTACCGTCCAAGCTGTCTTCGAAACCGACCTGATATCCTGGACATTATTCTCTCAAGCGCTGTTATTCCTATAACTCTGGATACCAAAATAGAACTGTTCTCTGACCACATTTTTGTCCAAGCCACTAAGGGAGTTTCTCAAGTTGTGCTAATCCTACCAGATCAACTACAGATTCGAACTTGTTTCATAACCTTCTCTATAATAAGTCTCCAGATATTCAACCTCTCCAAAACCCTACTCAGATCGACACCGCCGTTTTGTTTAACACATTCCTACTTCCCTACCTCATGAAAAACCGCACTAATTATGCTACTTCAAAAACCGAAGACGGCTACCGTCCCATCAGCCTGCTCTTCGGATTAATTAAAATTTACCAAATAGTTATATATGCCTGGATACAGTGTTATTTCAGCCTTCTTTCAAATAAGCAGTTCGGATTCCGAAAGAACTTCTAAACTACAAAACAACCGGTGAGAAATGAAAAGTGCGAAGTTTGTGAGAGCCACATTTCGTAATAAATAATGTGTCGCCCTACTTCTTTTCGGCGTATTCAAAGCCATTTGATAGCTTTCGGCATTATAGTCTAATCTTAAAATTAATTCATCTAAATTTTCATTTAGCAACTATGAAACATATCTACTCATTCCTAAATCAACGGAGCTTCATCATAAAGCAAGGAAGGGAATACTCCGCTCCTCGTCCAATCAGAGCAGGCATTCTACAGTGCTCTATCCTGGGGCCAATCATGTACTTTTTTCTTGCCAACGATTTTCCTAAGCCGAGAGCTGACTTAAATTCATTTTTCGCACGCTACGCAGATGACACTGCGTTAGAAATTAAATTTGCGAAACCAGGCACAACATCAAAAAGATATATGAACTGCAACAGCAAGCTATTTAATGAAAACTTGCCTAAAGTAGGCGCAGTGAACTATCTCGGCGTTATGATTAATCAAAAACTCACCTGGATTGACAATACAAAGTTTGTTCGCAGAAAGGTTAATGCAGTCATTCACAGCCTCTATTCTCTGCTTGGAAAGCATTCAGACTTAAGCCTGAAGTGGAAAAGGCATCTTTACATCTCTGTGATAAAACCAATTATTACATATAGATGTCCTGCTTGGGCGGCCGCCATCACACCTGCAAAAGTAAAGATCTTCAAACTTAACAGAATAGAGTGCTGAGAATAATTACTAATGCCCATTATGTAGTGAAAACGGACATCCTTCATTGCGATCTCAAAATCCCGAGAATGCAAGCGACTCTTAGAACTCTCAACGATAATTTTTTTTCGCAAAGAAGTTAAGTGCCGTACTATGAACGACTCTGAGGTTTTTCAGCATGAAATTTTAGATCATGATAAACTGTTAAGACCCTTCGCAGCACATTTGCTAGGAGATGAAAACTTCACCACCTAATTTTGAAAACCATATCACCCCTTTTTGATATCAAATCACAGAAGTGTCAATGGACTGTATGCGAACTATGCAGCTGTTTGTATATTGTACACTCACGTTTGTGAAAATTGCAACACCAAGAAGGAATCGTCATAATTGAATGCAATTTAATACACAGTTGAGTGGTAGTGGTACAAATAAATGATTAAATGTTCAAAGCAAACAAACAAGAACAAGAGATCAGAATCAGTATTTTGTGTGGCCACCACGCGCCGCAATAAGTGCTGCTACACGACGTGGCATGGAGTCAAACAAAGTTTGAATGTCTGACTGAGGAAGAGCATTCCATATCGTTTGTACGCGTACCCAAAGTTCGTCTGCAGACGCAACAGGACGAGGATCACGAGCAAGACGCCGACCAATGACATCCCACACATGTTCAATTGGCGACATATCCGGGGAACACGCAGGCCAAGGAAGAAGCTGTACCTGCTGCGCTGCAAAGAAGGATTTAACAATCCGAGCAGTATGAGGGCGGGCATTGTCCTGTTGAAATACAGCGCCTGGCAAGCTTTGAAGGAAGGGAACAGCTTCGGGCTGTAGAACTTCACGGATATACCGGTTGCTGTTCAGATTGCCCACAATTCGTAGCAATTGAGATCGTCTATGATATGCTATGGCGCCCCAGACCATAACTCCGGGTGTTCGTCCACTGTGGCGTTCGATAATGCACTCCGGAAGGTGGCGTTCACCGGCATAGCGTCTGACACGAATGCGGCCATCATGGTACCACAAATTAAAGCGGGATTCGTCAGAAAACACGACATGCTGCCAATCAGCACGCCAGTCTCTATGCTGATTGGCCCATTGTAGCCGCAGGCGGCGATGGTCGTGCGTTAGGGGGATCCTGTATAAAGGAGTCCGTGCGCGCAGTCCACACTGCAGCAGACGTCTACGAATTGATGAAGCACACAATGAAACACCTGTAGCTATTGACCACAGTGCTGCCAATTGTCTAGAGGAAGCTGTACGGTCCGTCCGCGCCATGCGGACCAGGTGTCTATCATCGCGAGCTGACGTCACATTTCGGGGTCCACTCCCGGATTTCCGAGTTGTCCGACACTCGTCCGTCCACTGCTTCCAAACGCGCATCACTGTGCTGCTGTTACGCTGCACACGAGAGGCTACTGCACGATACGACAATCCAGCTTCACGAAGGCCGATGATTCTCCCTCGTTCAAACTCTGTAAGTTGTTCAAATCTCGCTCTCTTTCGTCGACGAGGCATAAGTACAGATTGAGTTAACGTTTACCACTAGCAGATAACCACCGATAACCATACACGCCTCGCTACAGACGTCTATTTATTCGGATCCATCAGCCGTTCAGAGGGCGCTGCTCAGCATACGCATGCGCTACGGATTTGCAATTCTAATCATTTGCATATCATGCGCTACTTTGCATTTCCTGAAAATTTCAGCTCACTCGCGTAAGTCCTTCATGGTGTTGCAATTTTCACAAACGTGAGTGTATATCGTATTTTATTTCTTTTTCACTTATTTTATCTGCACCTTATTTTATGTATTCTTCAATTTATTTTATTTTGTGTATTTCTGCATTTCCCCGCAATTATCTTCTCCATTTCATGCGGACTTCTGATAACAACTCTGAACTGATAACGTCGTGCTTCACGCGATAAATCAGCGATACTTAACCACCGGTACTCTTGACGAACACACGCCTAAACGATCGATAGACTCGACCAGGATTCTAGACGAATACTTAATAGGTAAATGCTTAACCACGCACATACAGTGGTGATCGCATGCGTCCCACGATATTTTTTTCTTAGTCTAACTAAACAAAATTGACCATTACAGCAAGAAATTCTAAATTTGCGAATAGTTTTATATTTCTATTAAATCTACTTTCGAACTTTAAAGTATTATTTAAAACTGATACTGTAAGGACCTTAAAATAATCAGCCTTTTTATTTCAAGACACATTCCTAAATATTTATCAAACATAACGGTGCTTTGTTATTGTCGCAACCACCTTGGTAGAAGTCGCCAAACTGTGAAAACTATACGCATACCAATTCTTCAGATAATCATATCGATAACTATAAAATCGAAGAAGCAACATCGTCATTTCCCATTCGTGCTGTTTTGGTTGTATTAAAAACTCTAAAGGCAAACTGCGATATTTTTGGTCCTCAGCTGAATTTGTGGGATCAACCTACAAACGAAGAAAGTTCTGTGAAATTTTTGTAGGAATGCAATACTTTGCCACAAAGGCAGTAAATGTTCAGGTTCACTTCTGATGATAATGTACTTTAGAAAACAACCATTTTGGAATTGCAACGTGAAAAAGTGTGATGAGCTAGTCGGCATTCGAATCGGTATAATTGGTTCGAGAACAGTTATCTCTCAGTTACTCAATCAGATTTATATACTGCTGGAGTAAAGAATTAACGAGTGTTTAAATACAGGCGAGAGATATGCAGATCAAACAACAAACAAGAAATAAAAACCTACTTGTAAGTAGTTATTATAAATTATTTTCCGAGATAAATATCAAAGTAAAATTAAAATATGTACCTAATAACATGTATAATGTCAGATAAATAACTTTCTCCGATTCGAAATTAACGTTCTTTTTCTTCTTCAAAAAATCGCAAAACTTATATCGATTTGAGATAACTAATTTCTTAAATTCGGTTATTTTAACGTTAGTTATTCAGATGCATACATCATACGTCCACATTTATTTTACTTTTGAAGACCACAACTTCCAAAAGTCAAATAAATAGCCTTCAAAAGTTATGCATGTAATGTTTAGCTAGAGCTCCAAATTTCTACTAATTTCATTTCTTATTATTCTGTCAAGTACTATATACGATTCCAACTTAAATCGTATCCTTTCTAATTAACATTAATTGGATTAATTATTTCTATTTAACAAGAATTAGATTAATTGATGTTTCTTTTTATCACAAATTTTATTCAATTATATAATCGCCTTACTTAAAACCCGATTAAAAGATCTAGGAACTTTAAGCTCAGAATTCTTCTAGGTACTTCATTATTATTTTTTAACAAAGGAAAAATAGGACTGTTAAATATCAGAGGGTGATTTGGGGGACTTTAAAATGTAGGGCTCTAGGCCCAGGCTTTGTGGGCCAGGGTAGCAATCAGGTCGTGACATTGTTACAAATTTAACTACCGTTATTAAGCTCAGGTAAAATTAAAGCAAATAAAATCTCATTAGAACACCGTGTTGTGAAATTTGTAAAAAAATATCGTTAGCATTAAGGTGCCTGAAATGGAACTATTACGTTACCAGATTAGAACCATAATTTACTTCTGTTTCAAAAAGTCACCTACAGAATGTCACCAAATCATGTGTATAGCTAGCTTTAGGTACTAATGTTGTATCATATGGCACTGTGAATGTTTGGTACCGAAAGTTCAAAAACAAGGACTATGACATTCCAGAAGCAGAGAGCTCTAGCCAGCTTACTGTTGTTGATGAGGCCCGCCTGAGAACTTGTGGAAGAAAATTAATATGCAACCACTCGAGAGCTTGTTAAGGAATTAGACGTTAGTGCCATGTCCATTAGTCGCACTAAACTTGACGTACAAGTTCAATCGCTGGGTATCGCATGAGCTGACTCAAGCAGATAAGGACAGACGTGTTCGGGCTTGCACTAGTCTGCTCGAATATAAACGCAAGGACAAGATTCTGGACTGATCATGACTTGTGCTGAAAAGTGGATTTACAACAACACAGGGCGAAAAGGACGGGTGCCCCGTGGGCCCGTCGACAGCGTCGCAAAGCGCAGTTTGACTAACAAGAAAAAAATCATGCTTTGTATCTGGCTGGATTGCCGTGCTATTATCCACAAACAGTATCTGGAAAAAGGTAAAACTCTCGACAGTAAGGTGTACAGCCAGATGCTAGTCCGTGTTGACGCTGCTACTGAGGAAAAACGTCGAACTGAGTTCTGGCGCAAAAGGATAATGTTCCATCAAGATAATGCAAGACACATGTGTCTGCAATCGATTGGGATCTTTTGAAACACCTACCATATAGTCCCGACATCGTTCCTTCGGACTTCAACCCTTTTTTCACACCTGCAGCTACATCTTACTGGTGCTATCTTCCATTATGAACAGGTCGTCCGAAATAGGTTAATCTGTTTTTACACGCGCCGCCACCAAGTTTCTGGGCCGAAGGCTTTAGAAAAACTACCAAAACGTTGGCAGAAAATCAGATTTGGTTGGTGATTTCTACCTGGACTACAGGTACTGCTTTCATTTCTTTTCCTAACTTTATTAAGAACGTTCTTTAGCGGAAAACTTTCGTTAGATAGTTGTTTACCTACGTGCCTTCTATTCAATACATTTTTTTTCAAACGAATAATGAAGCTTAAGGAACATTTGACAAAAGCCCATAGAGATAAAAACGATTAAGATTTTTTTTAACAGTCAAAAAAATAGTTGAAAACACCGTTATTGCAACACCATCTGAGCAAGATGATGCTAGACTGCGTGCTTCTTATAGCATTTCTTTACTGATTGCAAATTCGGAAATTCACACACCATTGGAGAGTGGCGCGTCCTTATGGCTATAAGGCGAGCTTGAACTTGCCAAGAAGGTGGACCGCGCCATACCTACCTATACTATTGGAGAAAAACTGATTCTACCAGCTGCAAATGAGGTAATAGGCACCGTGGTGCATAAACTAGCTTTTTGTATTATACGACTGCTATCAGACATCCATTTGTTTCGAAAGAACAATTACTGCAAACAATTTTTCTACTTTCTTTACCACTGAATGAAAGACGCACGATTCTTTCTTTCCTTCGCAAAAAATTGCAAGTTGTTCATTTTCAAAAACCAATCATCTACCAACCTCGAATCCCCCAACATCAACTGTCATGAGTAATGAAGAACTAGCTTCCCTTTTACATAGTAACCCCAAAATAATCTTTGATAACTGGCTGTTCTTAATCGTAACAACGCAAAAAAACTGTACTAAGTAATTGCTCTTCAAAAATGTTTTGAATGTTTGATACGATAAGAGGTCCATGGGCATAGAATCACTGGTTATAACGTAGATTATTTGCAAGGGGGTACGAAACATACTAGTTTGTAATATAAGTAATTAATATATAAAATATTCCATCATTAATTAATTTGCATCAAACTTTAATATTCTTTAGAGTAGCTTTTCGTATAAGAAGTTTGTTAGGGTTGCCACTCAAACAGGAGAATGAAATTTCCAGAAAATTCCAGTCTATTCGCGTAATACACTTTGGCTGTGCTAAGAGGTAAATTAATTTGGTATCACTTGAAAACACAAAAATTTGCCAATTAGATATGACTTATGTATTATCCTCAAAGGTTACTATTATAACTATAATAGGAGTTGTTTTCTCCACTGAAGAATTGAGATCAGAATCTGCTCAATGTGGATAAAAAATGTCTTTTTTTTTTTTTTCTGACATTTTGCAGTTAAACGAAAGAAAGAAATCTATTTAATGATATTTTTAATTAAATTTAGGTATTTTATATTTATTTAGCTGAATACATAATATGTGCATTGAATTTCGTGATGTTACTGCTAGAATTAGTTTCAGGATTATGCCAGAGAAAATTTCCTGAAATTTGACAGCATTATTTACTAATAAATAAATTTAAGGGGAAGAAGCAACATTAAATGATATGAATAACATTAAAATAATTAAAAAACTGAATTACAATAATCAACGATATTTTGGCGAATATAGTTACATTAAATGGTTAGACTAGATGACTGATTACTATTTTTTTATTTTACTGCAAAATGACAAATAAGGCATTTCTTAAAAAGAAAAAAAGTATTTAAAAGATTTTGCGTTAAAATCCTGCTATATGCTAAGGTCTTGGCACGATTTCGAAAATTGCCGCCAACACCAAAATCGCCTGTTTGCTGCTCATCATAATGTCGCCAAGTCCCGTGTGTACCGTACACCGAGGCTATTCTAACCTCCATGACACCGCTATACTAGGATTAACCCGATTTTGTTTGATACAAGAATATGTATTTTCTTTAGTTCAACATGCACTGCACATGCGCATGCGAGTATTTAGATTCTCGATGTTACTGGGCACCAAAGCTATTGGAAACTTGCTTTGCCTTTCTAAAAAACAATCTGTTTGGAGATGCAAGAATTGGGTTTATGCTAGCTGCACGAGTGACGCTAACGCGCGCCAAGAAAGTGATCGGCTTCCAACGTTAGCGCAAAATTCGCTTTTTTGGCGGATCGCTGTATGAAATTCCCTGATTTTTCCTGATTTCCAGATAAAATATTTGAATTCCCTGACTTTTTCTGGTTTTCCAGGTAGCGTGGCAATCCTGGTGTGTGTAAAGAATGATTATGTGAAATTAACTGCATTTGAAGACAGAATATCATTCGCAAAACTGAAATAAAGAAAACATTGTAACATATTTTATTTATTTTATTTTGAAAAATATGTTCATTTACATGTGATAAATATTCTTTACATTCTCCCTTGCTGAACATTATTGCTAAGGGAGGACTGATGATTATAATAGAAAAAAGTTTTGGCAGTACAAAAGTGAATCAAAAATAATAACAGATTTGGCTTCACTCACCCCACTTCATACACTATAGAAACTCAATAGCTGCAAAACTATTCATAATTCATTCTAACACATCAAATATATCCAAAAACTTAGTCATGTACTTAACATTCTGTCATTAAAAATTAAAAATTATGTACAGAACACACATGAAATTACAAAAAATGAAAATGAAACAAATATTACCAAAAATAACAAAAAAATTTAATTCATGCGTTGAGGTTTTTAACTTAAGATAAATTTATAGAAATCTAATTTCAACCTGGTAATTTTAACATTGCAATTAGAAGATTTAATCATCAATTTTTCCATGCAATAAGCGAAGTATTTATTTTAAACGTGCAAACATAAAATTCAAAAATCGCAATAAAAACTGAATTTATATGATAAGTTTCAATACAAAATGACATATGAGAATTTTCTAAATAAGAGACAAATTGCTGATGTCAATATTTATCTATTTAAAAAAAAAATAAAATGAAATTCCTGACAAATGTGAGTAAATTTCTTGTAAATCCGAACTAAGATTACGCCCATAAACCAGCTTTTATTTCTTCATTTACTGTGCCTCAGAAAATAACAAAATTGTTAGCAAAGCAATTTTATAGCACTTATTTAAATTTTTAATTTTTAAAACTATAAAAATTGCTATTAATAACAATTACTAAGCAGCAAGTGCGGAAATGCGCAGCGTAAGCAATAGTGAAATAGGCCGCACAGGTTTTTTTTTTTTTTTAAGAAAATGAAAATTAAATTATCAGCTTCAGTGCACAAGCAGTCAGATTTAATTTTTACATAATAATAAATAATTTTGCTATTACAGGACATTACAACTTTAATATTTTGCAAACGCAACTTTCTGAAATTTATGAACAAGCAGATTTCTGTTCATGCTGCGTTATCATACACCTACTTGAAAAAATAAAAGTAAATGGTAGTAACAGGCCTTTCTTCCGAAAAGACTAAAAAAATCCATTCCATTAGTTTTCATGGATGAGTGTAAAATCCATATAATTCATAAATTTCATTAAAATATACCGTAAATTTACAAATTACTGATACTTCTATAAAATACATACTTCCAGTAATACCGTCAAATTTAATTTTCCTATACTGAAAAGCAAGCAATATTACAATTTAAATTCACTGCTCTACAAGTAAATGTGCAGATTTATGCATTTTATGATTATTATCTTCTTTAAAACAAAGCTTACGCATTACAAAAACATTTAGCACAATTTAACTCCTTGTCTCAAACAGTGCACAAATGAGCAGGATGTTCAAAGATTTATTTAAAAAACTACAAATTTTTTTCATTCAGAAAGATATTTTCTTAGTTCTACCACAGATGGCGTTTTTATCTCTAACAATGAAACGGCACTCAGCAAAAAAAAAAAAAAAAAAAAAAAAAAAAAAAAAGAGAAAAAAAAGAAAACAGATAATCGAACACCAGCAAAATAAAAATACAATAAATACGCTTTTAAAAAAGGATAAAAAATCAACACAAAATACAAACATTAAAAAATCCTAAAATATTTTTAAGAATTCTGCGTTAAAAGAAATCTAAAGCACATAGGAACATTTAAGCATTGATATGTTTGGAGGAAATATACACAATTTTAACAACCAGGTGGGAAACGCTAAGATACAAAGAACATGTTTTATCACAGTAAAGTGTCAATGTTCCCTTCTTAATTAATAATAACGATTTTGCGTATAACTTTCAAAAATAGACCATTCCAAAAACTGCCAAAATATATTTTATAACTAAAATTAATCTGTGCATTCTGGGTAGTCTAAAGTTTGCAGCTAGAATATACAGTATCCATTTCTTCAATCCATAAGAAATCAAAACTTTCAATTTATAGCAAAACTTCTTTCCGCTCTGAACATGTTTAGTCTCTTATTAAAGCATACTCCAGTTTGGCACATACATAGCATTACCTTAGTTATAAGAATTTATAGAAAAAATAACTTAATACCCCTGAGTACAAGATTTACTTTACTTGATTTTGCATAAATCTGCCATTTTCAACTGACGTTTCATTTCGTTAAGAGCAAATTACAAATTAAAGTCTACTAAAAGTAAAATTCAGACACATAACTTAAAAGTGTAGGAAGAAAACAAGCAGCATATTTCATTTTTAAAAAATTTATTACAGAATATGAAATATTGAATTGCTTTTTCTATTAAAAATGGCAAAATGGCTTTATATATATATAATTACAATACTAATCAAATTCTGAAAAATTAAATTGCTTTTCGTAGTTATATTTTTAAATTTTTTCGGTACCTGAGATGAAGCATTATTAAGCAAAAGCACATAAAACAACCGGTACAGTGGCAAGAAACATGAGATAAATTTTCTTTGACTAGGATAAAGTACTAAATAGTATTTTTAATGTGAAATAAGACTTCATAGTATTTAATTACAAAAATCAGATGGTTTAACAAAGAAACATAAACGGTAGCCAAAACAAAATACTGCCCAAAATCGATGTCATAAATCACTGTGCATGATATATTCATACATGGTCTGGAATGCGCTCCGGAGACAAAATATCACGCAATATGAAGCATCTTTTTAAGTTCAACTATCAGATGCCAGTCGGAGGAATCCAAATCATCGCGAAAATGTTCCTTACAAATATCGATTGACTGTCGCGTAATGCGGCTAACTAACAGATGCTCATGATCAAAATGCTTACCATACACCTTGGGGGAATCATTGGACTTCGGTTCTATTTTAATACAAACTTCTTGACCTCGTTTGGCGCAGTCTACAATTTTGTTATTGACTTCAATTGTGGACACCGTTCCGATTTCCAAATTATCTTTTGCCGGAACGCAAAGTGGAGTACCTTCTTTCAAAGTTCCTGCTTCAACAGAAACTCCAAGAACTATCGGATCTTTCATACTGAATATAAAGTGAGGCAATATTTTTAACTTACAAGGGTATACAGCAAGACGTTTTATTTCCTCTCGCTTTCGCATCTGCAATTCTTCTCTATATTTCATGTATTTATCACATAAATGATAGATGATGTCAGCATGAAAAATCTGGACACCAAGACTATCAGCTAGTTCTTGAGCGTCCCGCTCAATTTTGACATCAAAAGCGAGGATTACTGCATACTGACTATCATGTTCAAGCATTATAGAGGCCTTCATGACATCTTTTTTAACCACGGGACCTATTTTTACCCCGAAGTAAGGCACTTCTGATGCACTAAGATATTCCAGAAGTGCTTCTAAAGAACCTAAAGTAGATGCTTGAACATATACCCCTCTTTCTGAAGTTTTGATAGAATTTATTCTGTCTCGGAATAAATAATTTATTTCTTCTTTTAAAATATCTATTTTATTATGATTCTGAGCTACAAATAAAGGTAAGCCAGCGATTGCTTTATCTAAATCTTTTCCTGTAATTTTCACTCCTTGAGCTCCTTCTATGGTTTTGTATTCCATATAAGGATTTTTCACTCTCAATTCTCTTAGAGGGTGGGGCATCAAAAGTGATCGTATTTGAGTTACAACTGGTCCATCATGCCCTGCAAGGACAATTGTATCACCTTCTTGGAGGTGGCCATTAACCAGGATAACATCAATTGTTGTCCCTAAACCTGAAATAGCTTTCACCTCTAGTACAGTCGCTTTCAATTCTTCAGAAAATATTAACTTTTTAAACATCAGTGTCTGAGTCAACTTCGCTACGAGACTTAAAACATTACCCATGCCATCACCAGTGATAGCAGAAGTAGGTATCATAGAAACAAAGGATCGCGGATCCTTGTTTTCATAAAATAAAGCAGCATTTAAACATTCATTTGCGAACTGAAGAATGATTTCCTGACATCTTTTCCTAATTTCCATTTGAACACATTGAGTTTGACTTTTAATGACATTCTCAATGTCATCATTTTTAACACTTTTCCAGCCATAAATTCTATCAATCTTATTCAATGCTACAACAAACGGTGTCTTTCCTTTTTTCAAAAGATTAATAGATTCAAGTGTTTGAGCTTCTAACCCATGCATAATGTCCACAACTAAAATAGCTATATCACAGACAGAAGATCCTCTTGAACGCAAATTGCTGAATGATTCATGACCTGGAGTATCGATTACTAATAAACCAGGAATTTTCAGTTCAAAAGACGGAAAGTCTTTTACCATTTTGCATTTCTCTTTTATAGCGTCACGAGGAATCATCGTAGCACCAATCTGTTGAGTTATTCCACCAGCTTCAGCATCTTGAACATGAGTTTTCCTAATATAATCCAATATTTTAGTCTTACCCGTATCGACATGGCCTAATACACAGACGACTGGAGATCGTAATTTTACTTCATTTCGAGTTCCTTCACACTCCACAGTGCATCTTTGTGATTTAGTACCTGAACTGAAATCCATTGTGATATTTCCTAAACTTGCAAGTGGAGTTTTTAACTTTATATTGCAAAGATCTTGCGTTAGCACACAGTTGCTGGGAGGACAATTTTCTTCCGAATCAGATTCGTCAGAGCAACTAAGATGGCATTCTTCTGATTCAGTAGTTAAAACAGCTTCAGCGTGTAATGAATCCCATGAAGTTTGGGAATCATAACTACTAGGAAGATCACTTTCTTTTCCATAAGATTCTTGAGACGATAAAGATTCGGACTTTTGTCTTTCTGACTTTTGTCTTTCTTGAGAAATTTGGCTGTCACTACTTTGGCTTGACTGAGTAGAGTCCACTCTTTTCCTTGTAGGCTTATAATTCCCTAGTCGAGGACCATGAGGTTTCTTTTCACCTATCTCGGGTATATTTATACCTTGCTGTCTCAGAGCTGCAAGAGTTGCTTCCATTCGAGCCCGTGACTGTTTCTGAGATTTTGATAACAATCTGCCTTCAGCTTTCAATTTTTCCCTTCGCTGCTTTTCCTTTAACTTCTTTTTTTCTTTCTTTTCCTGTTCTAATCGTAATTTTTCTTGTCTTAATTTTTCAGCTTCTTCTGCGGCTTTCTGTCTGGCTTCTTCTGCTTTTTTTAGCCTTTCCTCTTCCTCCTTTGCCTTTTTTAAAGCTTCTTGAATAGCAGCCAATTGTTTTTTGCTAGGGCGCTTCCTATCTTTCTTTTCAATTTCTCGTAGCTTATTCTTTTCATTTACTTCTTCTACAGTAAGTGTATCTGATACATCCGTATCTTGTCTAGAACAGTCTACTTTTACTACAGTATCAGAACACTCGCATGTTTTTTTCGAAGTATTTGTTTCCCATTTTTCCAGCCTCTCCTGTTTTTCTCTAATTTTTTTATCTTTTTTCTTTTGGGAAGTTGTTTTGATTGAATGTCCACTGTGCACAGTGAAATCTTGCCTAGTACTGACATCTTCATTACCGATCTGGTTCTTTCTTTCGACAGTTTCAGAACTTTCAAGTTTTTCATGACATAGACATGCATTTGTATCAACTGCAGCTACTGCCGAAAATACACTTATTGAACTTAGTTCTTTCTCTTTTAAACTTTTAGACTCTTTTGCAGCTTCAGAGTCTGCTGTATCCTCAACTATATTTGGAATAAAACTGCTTTGCAAAGCACTATCAGCAAAATTTGCATTTCGATTGCAAGCTTTAACTTTTCCACTTCCCTCACCACTACACTCTAATTCTAACAAGAGCGCTTCTATATCATCATCAACAGCTTTCTTCTTCTTGCGTTCCTTACGTTTTGTTTTTTTAAGAGACTTTGAATGATTAGCATCCAAGACAGAAATGAAACTATTCGAATCAGCGTCATCAGAATAATGCACACCCTTCTCATCTTCTGATAGCTGATTAGCAAAGCTTTCTTCTGGAGATTCATTAGACCTTAAGAGTTCAAACCCCGTCTTTGCATTACCTAATTCAGATAATACATCGTCATAATTAAAACAAAATGTGTCCATTTGAGATGCACCATCCTGCAGATTACTGCTATCTTTTACTACATCAGATGATGCACAGTGCTTAGTTTTCTCATCATCTATCAGTTGAGTTAGCTCACATAAACCACTGACTGAATTAAGATCATTTGCGGTTATGTTCACTGTGTCCCCTTCTCCAAGACTGAAGCCAGGAATCTCCTCAACATTCCTGCAAGTATCCTGCTTAGACCTTGTCCAGAAACTTGTATGGTGTCCAGTTTTCCTTCCATTGCTGAGCAAAGAGTTAGCTTCGTCATTTAAAATAATTTTACCTGAATTTGATCGTGACCTTGGCAAACGGCGTATATTACCCTGATCTTCAGATCTTCGAGAATTTTTCTTCTTCTGAACTAAACAGAAATTGTCGGAAGTAAGAAAACTCACAGGAATTTCTTCGCTGCAAACATCTTCATCCTCTGACCCAGATTTTTGCAGGTCTTGGTTCACAACTTGCTGGGGCTTTCTGTTTTTTCCCATCGGGGATGACGTCTCATACGTTGAAAATCTATAATAAAGAAAAAAGGTAAGCTAAATAAGTACAAAATCAATCGTCTGGCATTTAATGACATAAAAATTATTTCTGTAATTAAAACATCAATTCTCTTCTAACAATTAATGAGAAAAAATACATTTTTAAAAACAGGATACTGATTCACAGCTTAAAACGAAAATGCCCCCCCAAACACAACAGTACTTTTATTTTATTATTTTACTTAGTTATTTTAAAAGTTTTGTTGGAGGGAAAGAATAGCACGGAGTACACAGTACCTCTTTCGATTTGCGCTCCCGAATTACGGAAATAATAGATCAGCCAGTGAAGTTTTTTTTTAACCAGTTTTAGGTTTTATTTACTAAATATTTGTCAAAACGTACATAAATAGTAATAATAATGACACAAAAGAAAAAATTCCGATTTATACTTATTTTCTATCTGAAATCTGAAGTTGGTAACCTCAAGAAATTTCTAAACTTCTGTTGCTTTGTAATTCAAACGTACTGATACCTAAATATTAAATTTTCAAACAGACATTTATTTCAAGTAATTCTAACACAGTGAATTGGTCATTAAATAACTTACTTAAATTATAAAATAAACTAAATACAGAAACTTTTCGAGAGGGACAAAATTTGAGAATAAATAGTGACAACCAATTATCTTTCTTTTATTTGTTACATTTCCTTGACAGCTGCGTCCCATTTCATGCTTTCCCAGTTGAAGCATTTGTAAAAATCGTCCCATTTCAGCCTTTCTCTGCAGGGTCAACTTTAAGTCTAAAAATGTGACCGAAAGCCACGTGATTGAGAAATACATATTAAATCATGTCTCAATGGCGTTCTGCCCTCTTAAACTTCATATTCAGACAATACTTAGATATAGCATTAATATAATGTAGTGGTGACATGCAGTATAGTAAACATGATTTTTTTTTTTATCTTGACTACAATTCAGTCTTGTTAGTCTGAGATATGACCATCTCGATTTCTAAAGAATAATCACGGTTAAAATATTTCTTTCCAGCTGTCTACACCCTAGTGCAATAAACGCATTAATTTCGGATACATTCGCCGTCTTCTTCATCACTTCTTTTCCAACACGTTGTATATAAGACAGATCGAGTATTAGATCGTGTTTCGCAAAAGGCACAATGTTTTTTAAATCTATAAATTATTCATTATTTTGAATGCAATTTGAAAATTAGATTGACAGTTTCTGAACTCACAAAAACGGAGATTTCTTATTTTACATAAAAATAATCAAAGAAAAAATAGCTAATCTTGATGCTTCTCATAGTTAATATTTATATTCCTATTACAAAGAAAGCAACAGAATTTATTTTATTGAATCTCAACAGAAAAGAAAAAAAATCTGATGTGGACACTACCGACTTCCTCGTACGGCCTCTTAGATAAACATTTTTTGCTGCACTTCATTTAACCTTATTTCTTCGAATTGCTCTTACTTAATTTTTGTAAATCTCTACATCTTTACCTCTTAAAAATATTTTTGACAGTCTGCTAGAAATTCCAAAATTATTTCCACAAGTTTACTCAATAGTTGGTATTGAAAAATAGAAAACCTTCATCAGTGTACTTCAATAATTTTATTTAATTGCATAATAATACTTTTCTACATTCCCATATGCTCTAACAGTTCAACACAAATTTGTAATTTATTTCTATTTACACTATAAGGTATTCCTCCCCCCCTTTCTGCATGCTTTAGTGATGTACTCGGCGCGTATTCGAGAGGTCCAGGTTTGAGTCCCGGCGAGGGCATTGCTCACTTTTCACGGCTTCTGCAACAAAAAAAATCCTACCCTAATGACTCTACAGTGGCGCCCGAACTAAAAGGTGGTGGATGATGATTCTTCACCACCAGGATTTCGCGACTGGGTCCCCTAATCCGCTCGCCCTTTAAAAGGGGGAGTATTCCCCCCTCCTTTCTGTATGCCTTCGTAGTGTCACGGTAGCACACTCGGCGCGCATTCGAGAAGTCCAGGTTAGAGTCCCGGCAAGGGCATTGCTCATTTTTCATGTCTCCTGCTTCAAAAATAACCTGATGTCTCTATAACAAAAGAGTATGCATTTCAGCTAAAATTAAAAGCACCAGAATTAAAACTATTTGCAAATAGCTATATGTATATACATGATATTATTACTTTCAATAATAATAAAACAATAGAAATACTCAAAATCTATCCCAGCCTTCTCAAACTTAATCCTATTAATGCTAATCAACATGTTATTATAGACTATCTTGATTTTCAAATTATTAATCATCACGCCATAAAAAGTTTTGACAAAAAAAAAAAAAAAAAAAAAAAAAA
>KK120478.1:34137-58237 GCA_000611955.2 Stegodyphus mimosarum
AAAAAAATTTAAAAAAAAAAAAAAAAAAAAAAAAAAAGAAATTTTAAGTTCACTACTATTAAATTAATCAAATAAAATCCAATATTTCCGAAAAAGTAACAGAAAATACTTTTATAAGTCAAATTAAAAGAATATTTGCAGAGACATTCGAGATATAAAAAGTAAAATCTACTTATCAATTAGCAGACTAAAGGATAACCAAAAACCTACGCAATTTATTAATTTTTATCTCAAAAAGACAAGCATTAATTTTAATCTTTTATTATAAGATATATAAAGGCTAATCCGAAACCTTTAATAAGGTGGATAAAGTTGGATGGCTTAGATTGGAAGATTTGTACATACGTAAATTGTACGAAGTATAATTTGTAATATTCTTTTTCTGGCTTCTAAGCTTTTACTAACTCAGAGCCAATTTATTTTCTCAAGTCGCAATTATATTTCGTTTTACATGAAAATTTTTAACTTTTACTCTATCTTTTTTCTATTTCATGGCTTTTAACCAGAAATTTTAAAAATAAATTTACTTACTTATTTAATTTAATAGCTAGTAGCACATTTCAGCTATGCCATAACTACCATTTTCATAAACTTAACTTTTGCTTTCTCATAAACATGGCAACTGCTAGCAAAATACCTGCCCTTGAAATAAAGAATAATACCCCCTTCATTGTTGTTAACAGCAGGATATACAGAGTAAAATTTTGGGCTTTTAAAATTATTCTGGCCTAATTCATTTTTTAATTTAACATTTCATTTAATTGAATATTTTTATATCATCACATGTACTCCTTTCACTTACATTTGCATTGAAACGGGTTCCCCCCCCCCATGTTTTTCCATGTTTTGCTCATATTACTGACTCAATACTTCGTTTTGTTCTAACAGCTTTCTGCATTTAAAAAACGTTTTTCATTTAAAGTAATTTTAAATTAATTTACATCGTGCAGGGAAATTCTTGATATGCATATGAGTTTGCTAAATTTGAGGAATTAAATATTTACGTTTAATTTCATTTCTACTTTCGATTTGCATATGCACAGCAAGTACAAAATACAATGTCTGAAGGGTTGAAAGGAGCGTGAAATAAGCTAATTCCCCCTGAAGAGTCTATATTGCTTGATTATCTTTTCAATTGTTCATGTTAGGTAGTTTTCTTCATTTGTCAATAATTATTATTAGCAATTTTTGCGTCACAATTTTATGCATATCCATAACTATTAGCCACTGATTGTAAAGCAATTTTTCTATGCCGATTTTCTTTTTAATATTTAATACTTAAAAAAATTTCTAAAGCTTTTTTAATTAAACTTTTTTCAAGTATTACCTACAAATTACAAAATTTGTAAATTGGAGTTCAAATTGTAATTGGACTTCAAATTGTAATTCCTTTACTTCATTGGCTTTCTTAATTTTAATTTGAAATATAGGAATTTTAATAAGAGTATTCTCTTTTAATTATAATTTTATATATGTGATGAAAAAATTAGAAAAAGACGTAGTAAAGCTAGAATTCACAGAATGTAGTAGATCCATATTTGAAGAGGAAGAATTCTGATTGCGTAGAATGCTGAAATGTTGAATCCGTAGTGATTAGGAAAACGTGGGAGCGGAGTAATATTAAACATTCATTTTTATTTCAATTGACATTTGTGACCACAATTTACTTGGCACTCTTTATTCGTGTCTATTTCCAGAATATTTACGTTTTTGATACTATTGCGATAGGTAGAGAGTATAAAGAAATAAAGTCGAAGCAGCACAGAGAGTGACGCTTAAAAGTATGCATTTATCCGATATGGAAGCCAAGAGGAAGGTTTTGGTTTAGGTCAGAAAGGTTTCAAATCTCGAAATCCTGAGTTTAGGTTCCGAATCAGCTATGCCACCAGAGCTACGCAAACCATGCGACATATATTTATCTAGAAATGATGCAGTCCCGAAATGTTATTATTTTATTTTCAGAATAAAGAAGAAATACCGAAATAAAAAATAAGGAATTAAAAAAAGTATTACTAAATTAAATTATGGTTGATTGATTAATTATTAAGTTGATTATTAGTTAATTATTAAGTTGATTTGCATATTTTTTATCTTACATACACACACACATACAAGTAGTGGCCATAAGGCGGCTCGCGAGACACATGCGGCTCTTATGCAAATAAATACATGAAATATGGTAAACTAAAACTACTCAATGTCCAAAAGAAAGTAATTAATTTATTTCATTCCTTTTTATACAGATATTAGTAAAATCTTTAAAAGTTACATTTGCTTGTGGATGCTTTACAGAAAGTGTCTGCCGAATTACTGAACCATTAATAGCAGCAAAAAATTGGGGTGGTCTATGAACTTCAGAACAACAGATAGATATACGGCTTGCTTGCCGTGGAACGAGCATGCAGGAGAATTAAGGGATAATTCTGAAGTAGCAGCAAAACGATTTGAATCGCTGTGACGTTGGTTTGAGAAGAAGCTGAAGTTTCATGAGATTTACGCAGCTGTGATAGACCAACATTTACAAGAAGGTATATCGCGCAGGAATCCGAGTATTTAAAACTGAAAAGAATATTTACCTCATCAAGCTGCAATTATAGAAAACGAACACACGACAAAACTTCGCGTTCTCTTCGACATAGTATCACATGCTGAAGGCAAACCGTCGCTGAATCATTATTTAGAATCAGGCGTTTCTTTCCATTTGAAAACCGTATCATTACTTTTAAAATAATGTAAATATGGACTTGGAGCTTTCGGAAAATCTAATAGTTGCTCTCAAACTTTCCCTAATCCAAGCATGCGGCTCTTACTAACGTGAAGTTTGGTGATCCCTGATACAAACCTCAGGCACTGTCGATTACAATAAAAAACGGACGTTCACAATAGTTCCATATACAAAATATCAATGTTCTACGGCTAATCACTGTTGAGTTGTGCAAGATATGTACGTACGTACATACAGATGTTATGAAAAAATACATTTTTAATCCATTTTGGATATCCATATGTACACACGTCACGAAAAAAATAGTAAAAATGGGTTTTTCCACCGAAATTTTTCGCGATTACAGTATTTCCATTACTTCGCGAAAGGAAGTTCTATATTTAGGCTATTTACCTACAGAGAAGGATACATTCGGGGAGGAATTTTTTAGGGAAAATAGCCCATATTTATGCAATACACGAGAAAAACATTGAAAACTTCCGCAAACTGATTCACAGGGAACAGAATCCCATGCGAACTATGATTTCCAGGTGAGATATGAGGCAGAATATGTATATGTTTTACATCAGAATGCGATTATTTCTAAGAATAACTATTTAATTTTAAAAAAATATTTGGAACAAAATTATTTTACTAAAAATCAGAATTATTAACTGCTTGGAATATAGAGAAATCGAGGCTTTTTTTAATTTATAGTTCTCATTCCGCAATGCTTCAAATCACGTAAGCTGACCACGTGTAAAATGCTCAGTGTCTCATAAAGGCACACGATTTTAAACGTTTCGATAGAGGAGCATGAAACAGTCGTCAATACTGTGATTTTGCTTTCATAAATTATCTGCGATATTAGAAGTTGACAGAAGCAACAATCATTTGCAGGGCTGAACAATCAATCCCCTAGACAACGAATCAGCCAACGAATCAATCGAACAAAAAAGCGAAAAAAGACAGCGAATCAATCGAAGAAAATTCCCTCCCACACACTTCCTAAACGCTTCGAACTTTAAATGATTATTAAAACATACGTTACATACTTTATATAATTATGCCACTGAAAACAAGTATCTCTCCCTCACTTGTGTACATTACTTCATTAAATATTTAATCCAAGATACCATACCATTTCAAATCCGTTTTGGGTCTAATCTTTTTACAGCAAGCGGATGAAAAATAAATATTAAACAAACATTCTTTTCATCATATCACCACATTTCAGAAAAAGACCACCCAGACTTGGAAAAAGAGGAGGATCGCTTACGATCAGGGTAAATTGATCCTAAGCTAGTCAACAGAGGTAATCGATGCGGAACCAAATGAGGAAAAAGTAAATCTCCCCTACTTGTTTTCCGAAGAGGAAAGTCAATTATTGAAATTATCTGCACTTTTGGGGCACCACACAAAACGTGCCGACAGCGGGTTAATATTCATCTGAGAGCCAAAAGCACAGGGTCCTCGATTTGCGAAGGTAGGTTGTTTCATCGCCAGCGTCATCTATTCTGAATCGGTGGACCAAAGAGATGCATGAAATTTTAGGCACGTACGAGTTTTATGATGTGCAGTATGAATAAGTGAAGAGAAGATCCTTTCGAGCCAAAAAAGCTCGTTAATTCCAATTAGTGTGCTCTTTTTGAGCGTTATGTGAGGACTCCTGGGGAGTTTTCTCGATGTACTCCTTAATAAGGCTACAAACGGGGGATGAAAAACTTTCAATTTTACACTGAAGCATAAATTTTTATTCCGGTGTATAATTTTCTCTCCATAATTTGAATACACGTCTAAACTTCGATGCTAAACGATCATTTATGGCCAACTTTTGAAAACCATAAGACTAACTTTACGACGCGCCTTCAACTTTATACACCTCTAACATGAAACGAAATTTAATCCTTACAGTACTATAAATCTCTAAGCTAATCTGTCGCAACCTTAAATTTGTGACTTGGAAATTTTCATGTGACTGCATGTACATCATTTTCAACCATTCTACTTCCTGTTATTTTACTATCTTTAAAAATTCATATCAAGATATAACTCTCCCTGACGAAAAAGGAGACATTTGTATACTTACTATGTTTTAAAATATAAAATAAACGCTCAAAGGCAGCATTACTTTTATTAATAATTATTTTCAAGAGTCATTTAATAATAATAAATCGCTCTTATGTCACAATAACGTTTCCTTCCGATACAATTGCTAAAAGCAGAGAAAGAACAAGTCAGTTTTGAAATCTTTGAAAAAAACATTTCTTCATAAAATACTTGCCCGTAACAAGTCTGTTAGCAAAATTTATAACTTTCTAAGTTACAGAAGGGCGAATAATTATGCATGCGTTTAAAATTAAGGAAAGTGTTTCTTAAAAATCTCTTACAAGTTCACTGAAACTAGAATTTTTCATTTGTCGCATATATCCCGCTAAATTTAAGTTTCATTACTTCGAAACACTATGCTAATTTTAAATACCGTCTCAGTACTCCTCGAACACGCCACACACACATTAAAAAAGGGGGGGGGAGGTTCTTCGTATTTTAATCTTCCATCGTACTCTGTCTTAAGATGTAGCAAGTTGAATGAACAAAAAAATGTACGCTTGTTTCAGGAAAAGGAAGTACTTCCGCAACATTTTCCCGCAGTGGCAATTTTAAAGAAAGAAACTACTTTAAAGTAAAAACAACAGTTAAAAATTATTAAAATTTCTTATCCAAATTAAAAGCAGAGTAATGCCACAGAAAATAATCTACTCATCTATATAAGTAAGTGATGAGAAAAGACTGACGGTTTAGGCCACTTTAAAAAAATAAAAATGAGAAGAAAAACGGCTAAAATACTGTAACCAGTTAAGACTGTAACACAAATATCACAGCATTAAACACACATCAACTGAAACCAATCACTACTGAATAAATAGTTATGAAGCAACACTTCATAATAAAACATAATAAAATAAATTAAAGAAAAAAAATCTGAAAGGATTCAGATTTTAGATTACGTCCAAAGGGATCTTGCTTAATAATATAATAACTTCCCGAACGAAACAAACATTAAACTAAACCCAATACGAACACAAAAACCAACCCAATATAATTCCAATAGTCAACCCAATACAATTCCATTAATCCATCCAGTACAGACCCAATAACCAACATAATACAATTCCAAACAAAGAAACATAAGCATAAATTGAAAAGTGAATCGGACATTTTTGTGAAACGACGCAAAACGCCCAAACGAAAGTAATAGTCCTTCGAGACTACATCCCTTTGGACTAAAAATATATAATCTTTCCCGCAGTGGCAATTTTAAAGAAAGAAACTATTTTGAAGTAAAAACAACAGTTAAAAATTATTAAAATTTCTTATCCGAATTAAAAGCAGAGTAATGCCACAGAAAATAAAGTAGAGTTAAGTCACAGATGCCACAGAAAATAAAGTTACTGAGAAGACTTGAACATATAACTCTTTCTCTCCCTCACCAGCATGTGGCTATTCAGTAAAGCATAAGATATTTAATTTTCAAATTTAGTCTTTCTGTTACTGAGTAGCAAACTAAGTGACTGAAAAGCAATAAACGCAGTTCTTAAAAATGCTTTTTATACTTTTTAATCCGACTGATTTAAATGAAAATGCACCATGAGATATCTAATTAAAAATTAAATATTTTTATGAAATAACAGTCATTATATACTTTTTTCCTTTTTTCTTTTCATTTTTTTCTGTTATATTTTTTATTTATCGAACTCTTTTAAGCGGAAGCCCATTCAAGTGGCTAGTTTACAAAGAAATAATACAGCGAACATAAAAAAATGTATGGCAATCCCTAACACGCTATAAGGAATTTTAAAGATAGCTTTTTTAAGCATTCTGTAATTTTTCACTTGAATTTTAAGTGGCGTAATAGTGCGAAGAAAGCGATGTTTAATAATACAGCTAAGAACACAAAAAATAAATGTATTAGCAGAAGTAAGTCCAAGAGCAGATTGGTAATTTGCAATGCTCAGCGAGAGCATAAAAAATCTCAACAAAACTTCTGGTGCGACGTTAAAATCTGAATCATCTCAGATTTACTTTCTTAATGTTTATAAATTTAACTTAATTATTTATTCTTATTCATTCAATACTCGCAAATTCAAAAAGAACTTATCCATACTTACAACTTCGCTGTTAAAAAAAAGTCGTGTATGTCATATGAACTTTCTAATACTCTAATCATAAACGCACTAAACGAACAAGAAGTAAAAACATTTTATCAGCAAACAAGAGTTTTACTTCCCTTCTCTAAAATACAGATACTATAATGATAAAAAGAGAGATAGTTGTTGATTTATGTTTCGAAAACAGACCATACAAAGTTACATTATAGATTACTGAGAAGACATAAAAACCCATTAATGATAAATAATAATCACCAGATAAAGCTTAAGCGTAAACTGAAAATATCATGTATTGTTCATAATCGCAAAGTTTCAGTTTAACATGGTTTTCACCTAACAACAACAAGTTTTTTAGAAATTTGATTAAAAAACTGTAAAAGAGTATGAACTAGATGCTAGAGCAAGCAGCAAAGATATTTAATTTAGGTTTTCACCTAACAACAACAAGTTTTTTAGAAATTTGATTAAAAAACTGTAAAAGAGTATGAACTAGATGCTAGAGCAAGCAGCAAATTTGCGAGAAAAGCGTGGTAAGGTTCAAATTATTAAAATTATGCTAAAATATAAAATAAGTTTACGAGATTTTAAGAAGAAAAGAGTGTTTAGGATCAGTTTTGAAATACCTGTCTCGCAAAAAATACGAAAATCACAAACTTCATATATCAAAAACTTTTAAGAGTACTCTGAAGTTGCATCCTTGATGTTCGAAACATGCAAGTCCATGAAAAAATCGAAATTGAACTTCTTCACCTACTGAAACATAATACACATAATTGTACAGAATTACTCTTTTTTTTTTTAATTTATAAGCTTTAGAAGTAGACACAAACAAGTAGGAAAGACTACATTTATTTCGTGCCTCTTTCTAAACGAAAATAACACTTAACTGTTACTATCTAATGAAATTAAATCTTTATCGTTTAAGCGAAGTTTAAACAAAACAAAGGGGGGAGAAAAAAAAAGAAAATACATGTAGGAAGTAAAGTATTTACAGAATTTTATTACTATGTTTTTTTATAAATGTACATATAGTAGAATTACCAAAAAAAAATTAGCCGACATACATAATAAATGAAGTTAGAGATACCGTTTTCTTCTCGATATGTTTTATTTAATTAATAAAAAGTAGCATCGCAGTTTATTTTAAAATATTTTAATTGATATTGCTTATTTAAACATAGCATTTAAGTCACAAAATACCCAGCAGATAGTAACAATAACACATTTACAACGTTATTGCAATTAAGAAAAGATGCTTTTAATGTCATCGTTTATTTGCGCCTAAATATTTACGCTATTTCACTTTTTTTAAATGTCATGATTTTAAAAACCTAAACTCGGCACAAATTAAATTGCATTTTAAGTTAGTCAGTTGTGACTACTGAGACTACTGGTCTTAGTGAAAGACAAGGGAACCATATGGGAATGGTTCAAAACAGTTGCTTTGACCAATGCATATACTTCCAATCTTAATCAACTAGATTAAGCTATCACCTTAATCTACTAATCTTATCCACTGGATTAAGTTATTACAACTATCCTTAAGATTCTATCTCAACTTTAAAAAATATAAATTCATAAATATCCAAAATAACCTCTCCCTTGATAACCTTCCTTTTAACCTCTCCCTTCCTTCATTAAATTTTTTTTTGTATGTATAGTGACTGATCGCATGCATGTCATCATGATGATCATTTTGAACTACGTAACTGACACACATTTTGCTATAAGAAAAGCGAATCGATTCTGCAAAGAATACAGAACATAAATTAGGCACCATATCTCCATTTTTTACAAACATTATAAGCGATTATTACGCAAAAAGAGAGAGTTTTTTACGCATTCATCTTCTTCTATATGATATCTCTTATGAAAGAAGAACCAATTTTTATGTTTTCATAAAAAAAGGAAAGACATACGCAAAAGCATTAACATAAAAAATTACATCTAGCTACAGCTAGATCTGTATTTCTCTTTCAGGCATTTATGACTGTAATATATTACAAAGGAGCCCAAAAATAAAATATTCGCACACGATTCCAAGTGGTGATAAGAAAAAAATCGTAATACTATGACGCAGTAATTGAGAGGAGGGTCTTGGCAGTACGTGATAAACCATAGTGATTGAGACTACAAGATATTACCGCAATATGCCGATTCGGCTTCATCATTAAAAACATGAAATTGCCCAGAAGCCTAACTCAAACGAGAGACAGATGCTTGAAGATTTCTCCCCCTGCGGTAAAGGCTATATTCTAACAAAATGGGATTCGATAAATACATTCTAACAGATCTGTAGACGGATACCAATAGGAAGGTAGATATGTTAATAAGGAGGAAGCCTATTCATAAAAAGCGAATGAAACATTTGAAATGAAAACGCATAAAAAAGATTCTGCGATCTACCAAAAAAAAAAGCCTTCACGGAATACCCTATCTTCAACTTTTAGTACCTATTTATGAGATTGCCTCAAATATTCAAATATTGTTCAGCTTGTCTCCTGTTTTTACAAGTTGCATATATTTTCTAACAACACAGATAGTTGCAATGTAGCGATAAGTTCTAGCATAAAATAAAAACGTGATTTTCATATGCTCTAGATGTTTTACTTATGTTTTATTTATTTTAATCTGGTAGCTACTTCAAAAAAAAATATAAATAACGTTAGGTACATACTGACATTTTCCAGTTAACATTAGAACCGTTATAAAAGCTGTTTCCATAAAGCAATATGTTTGCTTAAAAGACCACTCTTGACCAAGCTGATTTTAAAAGCTCACTTAATGGAGCGGCAAAATAGCAGTATAACAAGAAATGTAAAAAAAAAAGTAGCAGTTACAGTATTTTAAACAATCATTGCCAAAGTTATCAAGGATAAGCATTTGGAATTGTATCATCGATCATGTATTATCGATATTACTTTGTACCACTGCTTACAAGTAATTAAAATAAAACACACACAAGTCCCTATTCATTAAATTACAACTGAAATACAACCAAGATATTCTTGCAGAAAATATTTCCTGGGATGAACAATATTCAAATGTCAAGGTTTAGCAAGCTCACCAGCGGCAAAGTGGGAAAGTCGCTTAACACTTACAGTTCCACCCGGGTTCGAATCTGAGCTAGCTGCATGGGCATTTTCGTGGCTTTCTCCAAATACAAGCCAAGTTCCCTTAGAAAGTGGAGTGAAGAGTCAAGGATGGCTAAGACAATGGCACTGGAGCACTTATAGCATTCCAGCAATTACCCACAGCGACGGTTTTAATGAAATTGTGAGTCTTGCGGTGTATCATTATGAATCTCTTCCCACAGGGTCTGTGGGATGCCTAATGTGAATATTCTTTGTTACAGCGCAATGGAACATGTAGTGTTCTGGATCATTCTTTTCCCCACATACACATATATCTGTATGTGACATGTTTTTTTTGTGTTCAAGTGCGTAGGGAAGGAGTTATGTCTGATGTACAGAGAGAGGTAGTGGGAAGTGATGACAATATTTTCGTCCGTTTTATCTAGAAAGCTGAAGGTTCGGCGTTCTTGGTATTCTTGCTCTCCTTGATGTTGCCATTTGTCATGTGCAAGATTTTTAAGCTTTAGTTTTGGGCAGATCTAGGCCATGGAATTTCAATTTTGTAGCCACATGACTTGATCGCGGCTTGTTAGACAACGGCGTCGGTCCGTTCATTACTTTTGCAGATACTGCAATCTCTGGTCCAAGTACAGACGAATTTTTTGCTGTTAATCTGAATGACGTTTAGATTTGTTTCACTGATGGCGAGTTGAGGTGTTGGTTCATGATTGCATAAATTGAAGTCTATGGTAGTGTGAATGATGTCCGTCGGGAGTTCTAAGAAAAAACTGTCACGCTGGATTGGATTGCTGTGAGCTCGGCCTAATATACGCTGCTATTCTAATGGAGATGGCCTTGACATGTTGAATTATTGTCTGAAGCTGATGCAATGATGATGCTGCATCGAACATTTTCCTCAGTTTTCGACCCATAAGTTGTATAATCCCTGTCTGGTGATGTTTAGTTCATGACGCATTGGAAGTCATTAAGTGTTCTTGCCGGATGTTTGTCAAATGTTCTCGTTTTTGTTCATAATCTTGTTGGTTGAAGGTGAAACCATTAGATGTTGCAGTTTTCTTTAATTGGAGAACTCCAGTTGCTATGACTTCAGCTTGAATGGTAAGGTGAGGACTTCAGCGAGTGTCAGTAGAGCATTTGTAGATGTGGCGGTGAAGGCTCTTTATTATATAAAGCTAATAACAATTGGACACAATTAGCAAACTACAATAAAAATTATATGAGTTTTCAGAACATAAGTATCAGTCTTGAACACACCAACAGATAGTTAAACTCTCTTCTACTTAAACGGAGAATAAAATCGTCTCTGGAACCGTGACTAGTCGTTTTAGGGAGGTCTCACTACATATACGAAGGATAATAACTAAATGAAAACTGATCTATGTGCACTTCATATTTTAGGCATATTTTTTAATATATATCAAATTATTTTATTTGATCACACAAGAAATAAATAGCGATTGTTTACTGATAAAATGAGTATAATTTCATCTCTCTTTCTCTGAACTTGATTAAAAGATGACAGAAATTACTAAATGAATTAAAAAAGTAGTTTCAAAAATATAAAAAACACATAATGACATAATTATTGCCAGTTGTAATCTTTATAAATCACTAAATTTTGTTCTCCAGGTATTCCTTAAATGAACAGAATTTAAATTCTGATCGTGAATGCCTTTTCTCCAGTGAAGATTGCTTTCTGATATTACAGCAGAAAAACTGAAAAAAAATGGCTTATGTTCCATTTTATCAAAAATTCAAACAAAAAGTTGTGAACGCCGGGTAAGAAGTGGCGCACTCATGCAAAAGGCTTGGCAAGAATCCTCTTACCTCTAAGCCTTCTGATCAAACTGTATATATTAGAAATGATGCAATAGAGGATTTGAAATATAAAAATACTTTTGTTAATGCCTGACATTCAACTGAAAAAAACAGAATGAATTTTTCAATCAGTTTCCCCAACTGAATATAACAACATCTCGACATTACCAAAGGACTAAACGCCAAAAACTGGATGACAATGAAAAACTGTATGCAAGCTTTGCTTAGCTACATTTCAAAGATATTACACATCCCCACTCCTACAAACAGAACGCTGCAGCAATGCTGTACCAAGCCCGGCAACAGCGCAATTCAGTACAACGCATTCATTCATTTTGTCTCTATGTCTCATTTGGACAGTTCTCACACAATTTCAAACTTTTTCATAATTATTACATCAAAATTTTTTTAATATAATAGGTTAATAATAAGCTCTATAAGCGTACAACGTGATAATCAAGTTAAGTCTTCAAAACACAATTATTTAATTTTGTCCAGTTTAAATTTTCCATATTTTTAATATTACAGTATTTCTAAAAAAACACACCTCTTAGTTTTTGCAATATTTCAAAAAATTCAACTAACATTACATTCGAAATTACTCGAAAATCATAATTTTCATAAACACTGGAAAACCAAAAAATATAAGCGATTTGTTGCATTGCCATGCATAGTTTATTACAATAAAGAGGAACTAAATCCGCAATATCTCGTAACATAACTGAACACTTCGGAAAGATATAATTATCTGCAATGCATACCAAAAAGATTTCTTTCAAGTAGAAATACTGCAAACTTATTGCGATAAACTAGCCTTTTAAAAGATAAATTAACAGAACTCCCTTTACAGGCCGAAAACGAAATTCGAACTGTTGCCAAATAATTCCGAACGAACAAGAACCAACTACTTCTCAATGGTTAGAAGAAACCAAATACTGATGACAGTTTCGCTCCTTCTGGATCTTTCCCTCAATGCATTACTTATCGTTTTCACACTGGGACATTACGGGATAAGCTCACTGATGGACAGAACCCGACGCGTACTGGAGGAGAAAATGGGAGGTCTAACGGTTCCAACTTTTTTCCGTATCTTTTTCGTTCTTCCTAAAAAATCAGAATGATGACTACAGAGATAAGGACTTATATCTCATGTTGAAGGGATGACTGTGGGAAAAAGGTTTTTTTTTTTTTTTTTTTTTTTTTAACTTCAGAGATATCTGAAACAGTGGCGTCAAATCCCATTCCTAAAAGCGCAGAGGAAAAGCACCTTTTCATTTTTTCTCTGCAAATGCGTACATACATAAATAAATACAGTAACATCAAAGAGAAAAAAGTGCATATATAAAGTTTTGTCACAAATATGATGCAAAAACAAGACAGATGAAGAGATTGTGAATATAACACAAGTACAAGAACTAACGTGTCGACACTATTGCTGTACAATATACGCGGAAATTGGAATTTTGCTAAATCTTCATCGTCATGTTTCCAATTCTCAGCTGTAAAGCAAATACTTTTAAAAATTTACTCCTCGCATTCAGCAGTTAACTGAAAAGCAAGACTTAAATGCTTTCATCTAAAGTTTTAAACTTCAGATACTTAGGTAGCGGGAAATCATAATCAACTAATTGTCTTGATTGATACTAAAGGGATGAGAAAAACAGCATGATAACAATAATAGATATACACGACGTTTTATTTAAAAGTGATTATACTGTACCGTTTGCAAGACAAAAGATGAATCACTGTTCAGAGCTTAAAGATAGGACGTAGTCTTTACAAGTATCATCATCTCGAACGGTGATGAACATTTCCCATCACATTTGAATGAGGTTATTCGTAAGTTCTCGAAGTATTGCTATCCACTCAAATGCAGCTTTAACTGCTGAACAGTTGTCGGTGGCATAAACGTCTGCAACTTTTCTGGGATCCACCTCCGCTTAGTGGATGGGCAGCAACTCACGCTCTTCGGGGCCGTGCAGCCAACGAACCGAAACCCCAATAAGTCACATCGGTGTTAGTGTACCGTACATGAACAATCATAGTGAATATTTTCTTGCAGTCACAATACCGCCCCAGTCTGTAAGAACTGAGTCCAGTGCAGCGATGAAACGCAACGGTGCCGCTAATTTGGGTTCCAGGTCGTGCGACTGTTGGATTTTTTTAACCAGTGATATTTCAAATAAAAACGAGAGACCGGCTAATCCAGTACTACAATGTAAGCGAGACATTTGAGAGATGGATTATATTACTATCAGCCGGATAACTACAGCATGCACCATTACAACACCAACTTCCATTATTTGCGTTCTATATACCGGTTTAGCACGACATCTCCCAGACAAGAACTCCTCGACAGGCATATCCAACCGTTTCAGTAATGTTTCAGAGGTGACAGCATGTACAACCTCTCTCCGCCAAATTAACAAACGTGCAGAATCACTGCTGGGCTGTATTTACTCTCATCAGTAAACAGTAGCTTATTCGACTGCAACGTTATTCAATCCTTATGTTTTTAACATTATTATACGAAGCGGATAGATAGGTGTTAGACCAAGCGCAGTGACCACCAAGCAGTCCACTTTTATACAATCATCTGGCAACAGTAAATCGCGATATCTGGCACCTCTTGCTCCTATGCAGTTGATGTGTCAGTGGCTTTGCTGTCTCGCGGTAGTCTCTCTTAGCGTGTAAGGCTCTGAAGTAGGAATGATTAGACATTGTTACTCCCCTTAATTTCTCGAAACAGTCTACTTTCAATAGATAACAAGTTGCTCATATATAAAACCGTTCTGCGTCCCACCCTACGCTTACGCTTGCCCTGTTTGGGCATACTCATGCAAGTCTTATATAAAAAAAAAATTGCAACAGGTGCAAAATTTTGCACTTAGACAGATTACAAATTCACCTTGGTATAACCGCAATCGGAAGATACACGAGGAGCTACGTATAGAAGAACTAAGACATTTCTCTTGCCGGCTTGCCCGGAGGTTTTATGATAATTTAAGAAACCTTAACAACCCAGTTATCCGGGTTTACAATTATGACGTAAATAATGTAAACAATAGCAAGCGGCCGATGGCCATATTCTGTAATAATCTTGAATAATCATTAAGTATTTCCTGGCTACGTATGTGCACTTTTATTGTATGTATAAATGTTTAACTGTATGCCCTTAATCTCTTACAAAGCACCGTGGGTTTCACACTTGTTCCTTTTATCTTTGTCTAGCTACTAAGTGTCATTTCAGGTTAGTCGCCCGCTCTTTCTCTTTCCAGCTTTCCCAGACTGCTGTACATGTCTACGATATTTATCTGATTTGCATACGCCTCATTACGTTAGATGCATATGAGTAATGCTTATTAGTTTCTTATTTATTATTTAATAATAATAATTATAATATGTTATAAAAAAGGGTTATATTGACAGAATAATATGTTACGTTTCTCTAAAAGTTACTTGCTGATTTACCATTCACAACTGCCTATCTGTTCGACAAGGGGTTGGGTTCTTGTCAACCCAGGCACCCTGGAGTAACAATGCACCGTTTTCTCTGGTACATTGTTACTCGCAGGGGACCACTACTAGTTCTTAGAACAGCTGCCGATGTTTTGAATGCCATCAGTAATACGATATTAAGGGAAATATCAAACTCTCGTCGATCACATTCCCCAGACTACGACTTACACTAGTTTTTAAAATAACTCTATCTCGAATGAATCTAACAGCCATTACAATCTAATGGCTAAATGAATCTAATGGCCATTTCTTTACTGATGATATAGAATAACATAGTGAATGCATATACAGATCATATTCATTGAAATACAAAGGTGATTATGGACTTGAGCTTTTATCATTTATGCGCTAAGGCGTCACCTCTGATTTTACGACTCTAAAATCTGAAAATACATGCTTTTTCACGGAAGATCTGTGATTACAAAAATTAGCAGACGTTTTCCGCTTACCTCTGAAGTCTTCCCAACCAAACCTCCCTAAAATTCACTCTATAATTTTTACAGTAATGATTTTCAAAGTACGAGTTAATGGCAACCGAAGCTAATCGCTATTACAACAAATACTACGATATTATGTCGTAAGAATTGTTGTATTAATAATAATTTCCCAAAATATGCTTTTTATTGTAAAAACTTTTAGGGTACTGACAAGCAATGTCAATAAATAGGATTCGCGTCAGAAATATAGTTAATGAATTTTGTAATACACTCAAAACGACATAAAATTAATTTGAAATAAAAAAAGCATCTGAAACTAAGCAATGCTTCAACTTTTGAAGATGCAAAAATTATTTAAAAGCAAAGAAAGTGAAAAACGTTTCTAAGTCAATTTTTTAGCAAATCAAATGCCTACACTTCAGTAAAGTTATATACACTACTATCAACTGCTGTACATTTTAAAGCGTCACTTTCTTTCCAATACTTTAAGCAGAAATTACTTATTTTACATACCAGAAGGGTAACAGATGCCACCATGTATGCTTAAGTACCACCACTATGCTATCACTTATGTTTTAACCATAGTTCAAATTATTTTTAAATACGCCAGCTTTAAGAAACTATAATAAGTATGAATATTATCTATAATAATTACTTTAACGTTTCATAATTATAATTTAAAACGTTTTCATTTTATGAATACGACAAAAATAAACGTTTAAATGAATTCATTTCGTTTTATTCATAAGAAATCAAATATCATGCATATGGCCTACTTTTATGTTTAAATAAAAACAGGCATCTCGAAGATATATTAGACGCAACAATCAGACCCCAACGTTATACGCATTTAGACGAAAAACATATGCAGACGCTATGAAAGAAAATCATATTTAGCGATTTTAATCGAATCGTTCTAACATAGCAAAAACGCCTCGGGGGTTCCACTTATTCACAACGCACATACTTTTATTCTTGAAATTTAAATTACACGCAGAACTGGGCAAGGAGCTAATTGAAATTCATCGAAGCTAATAATCGAAAATAATACCGATATAAAATCCTGAAATATACAAAGAAATATCTCGCTGCCTAAATATACATAGAACGATCACTT
Organism: Stegodyphus mimosarum; assembly: GCA_000611955.2. Lineage (NCBI taxonomy): Eukaryota > Metazoa > Arthropoda > Arachnida > Araneae > Eresidae > Stegodyphus > Stegodyphus mimosarum. Next base: position 50,997 of record KK120478.1, read on the forward strand.
TATAAAGGCTGAAGACCATTTACAATACCGAGCCGTTGACATTTTTCTCAAACTTCCAAAAACGATTACACGGTTTAAGAACCTTCTGTTCTCTTAGAAATGCTGAAATAAAGTTTGAAAAATAGGACAAAAAGGAGTAATTTACTTTTGAAGTAAAGTTTCAGAACGCAAACTCGCGTGATGCAAAATTAATTTTACAGCTCCCGGGAACAAATTGGTAGGACAGAAAGAATGCCAGAAAGCACGTAAACGGAAATAAAATAAAAACTAGCAAACGGATAAAAAGTACAAAATTTTACAAAAGGTGAAGACAGAATGAAGAGAGATTTCGCAAATTTGAACGAAGAAGGTGAAAACAGAAGGGAATTAAGTTAATAAAGAATAGTACGCAGAGATAACGAAAACTTTTTTTTTTCCTCCAAGCAACAAGGGAATTGGAGACAATCTTTAAAAATGAACGCTTTAGTTTTCGATTAAATTGTGGAGCCTAGGGATGAGTAGTTTCATTCTATCAAAAGGAGCATGGTTTGCTCCCAAAATTAGAACTGCTTTCTGCCAAAACTCTAATAACAAAAGGTACAACCACTAGAGTTTGTTCCGCAAGACAAGAGGTCAAGCATACTGCCATACATCATTCCACCTATATAAATATAGCATATGACAGATATCAAAATTAGAGGCAATCATTAGAAACTGTAAAATAATTCCCAAATGCCAAAGGATGGTAATATTTTAATCAATAATTCCTTCTCCCAGTCTCTTCCACTACCGTATCTTCTACGATTCACCTTAAATGCACTGCAACGACGTACTAAGTTTCTTGAAATGAAAATAATATATTTAACCCATTTAATCCAAAGATAAATAATTTTCCCGTATTTAAAACTCGTTTACACAGCTAATAAAGCATTCAACAATAAGAATTACTAGGCATACATTCTTAAGAATTATTAGGCTTAACACCTCCCGGTTGTTAACTACATTCCTCATATGCAAAATAAATTTCATTTCGAACGATTCAGGATGTCAGATACGCCTCCTACGTGTTGGCAACCTCAATTCATAACACATACCACCATCATTGCCATTACTTTTAAGTCTTCGAATGTGCTCGTCAATCTCAGAATTTTGACGATGAAATTACACTGTATATATTCTATTCCTATCTGTATAAGCTATATTGTTATGTAGCGAAATTCAGAATTTATTGATTATAGAATTAAATATCTTAATTGGAATTATTCGGAAACTAGAATTGTAAGGTTTTAGTTAAACTAGCCAAGTTTTATTTTAATTTAAATCTTTCTATCTCTTCTCTGTTTCAACTTCCCGTCAGAAGAAGCGCGCGTTTTCAGCTTATGCTAATTTGAAGTACAGCCAAGTACTATTTAAACCAGAGGTAGAAACCTCTCAGTGTGAGAGAGCTTTAGTCTCAGATCACGGTCAGTCTGCTCGACGTTCGCCTGACCAGCTAGCAGCTAAAATTATAAGCCATAGTGCTTACTACGTGATTGCATATTGAAATAAATTGAAGTGCGCTAGTATTAGTATTTCTTGCTACGCACCAGTTAGTTAGAGGCCAAACTCCGCGATTTGCTCTGCGAGCAAAGTTTAATTTAATTTCTATCTAGGTTTAGTTTAAATTTATTTGATTGTTAAGTTAGGCCCAAGTGTGGTCTTTTACTTTCTGTATCTCTCCCGAGTTGGGAAGTGTGTAAATAATAGTGATTTAATAAAAGAGGATTTTAAATCCCTTTCAAGTGCAGTTATTCTCCAGCACAGTATCTACATCAGAACAAAGCCAACATTTTTCAGCTCCCTGTTCCAGTTCAGGACTTGAGGCTAAGGACCCTAGTAAAGACTTCACCATGTTCACTAAAGCTATGCACAGAACACTCAGTCCTGACAGAATTATTCTAATGTAATTTTGTTTTTGATTATTATTTGAATTTAATATGGGTTTTATTTCGCTAAATTCTTTTTTTGAGAACTAATGCTTCTATGTTTTTTTTTTTGTTGTTGTTAATTTCTAATTGAAAAATAGTGACAAAAAGAAATTTTTGCATGTAAAAGAAATCGGGAAAGCTTAGCAATTTCCTGAGCCATTTCGCGTCTGAGGGTCTTGGAAATGTTCGAGAAAATTTATTATTGTCTTATCTTTGCTTTGGGGAACAGAGTACGTGTTCTCTTGACTAAAGGTTAAGGGTTACTTCGAAGATTTTGGTATCCTGGTTTTCGTGGTTCCGGAAAAGTTTGTGTGATCTCGTTCACTTTCTGCTTGCTACCAGATGACAGCAGACCTAAAAATGCCTCTTGAGAAGCGTTTCCACTGGGAATCCCGGAAAGCTGAATGACTTTAATGACTTTATGCTTGCTGTCTGACGAAGGTAGACATAGAAACGAGGCCTGATAAGTGTTGCGCTGGGGATTTCTTGACGAGACTCTTGTGCTATAGATCCGATGCTGTGAGGAACTAAATACTCTTATGTCAGAAACTACTACTCTTATGTCAGAAATTAAACAATGGTGACCATTGCCGCGCTTTCAGTTATTTAACAATGGTGCCGTCAGAGATTTAACAATTAATTTATCAAATTATCTTTTTTAATGTTATTTTATGTTTTAAGAGATGTCTGGTATGATTTTACAGGTTCTTTTGAAGACGCGAAAACTCTCAATATAAATTAATGACAACTGTTTCACTTTATGGCAATCCGGTACAGAAATATTCTGCTTTTGCGAGTAAAGAATATCTGCATTATGCAACACCTTATTCATTTCAGTTTAAGAATTTCAAACAGTAAATAACAAACAAATTTTGTTATTTAATATTCCGAAAGTGTGAAGGTGAAACAGACTTCTAAATTTTACTCTTCTCGCGGATGGGATAAAATTTTACATTTTAAAAAGCAAAATAAAGCATTTTTTACATGTAAATGATTATAAAGGGATAAAAATTTCAACTTTATTGACTTTTGTAGAACAGAATGAAAAAAGAGCCACTCTAAAATTCCCTAGGTTAAAAAAAAAAAAAAAAACTCCCATAAAACTTAGCAGTTTTCAAACTGTACAACACTTCCATAAAACAACAGTTCTAGCCAATGTTACAAACACCGACCATCCGAACTGCAAGGAATACACGTAAGTTACTGAATATAAAAATCTTAACCCTAAGAAAACATACACGTTACTACCGCGTAAAACACACATTCGCTGGAATATCAGTAAAATAGGATAGCAGGCTGCAGGGGAAAGAGAAAAAAGAAGCTATAAAATAAGATATTTTTATGACCTTGCCACTTAATGCGCTCGATTTCAAGGGTAAAGGTGAAACAAACTTTTTTACGAAATGATCTACAAGACGTTGCTGAAGCTATTGAATTTACCCATAAAAACTTCGTTCTCAAGCGAATGCTGCATGAGGTGGAAAAGCAATCAACTATTATATCTTACTGCAATATTCTTTCTGATTTATAACACAAAAATAATCAGTCAGTAAACTGCAATTTCAGTTTTTCTGTACATAATTAACAGCACTGGTACGCAAAGGAGTTCACATCAAATACAAGACAATAAGAACTAAAATAGTTCTTTATTTTATTTTAGATACTACTCATATTTTCGACCCTCAAAATCTTCGTTCAGAGATATATATTAAATTTAATATACAGTTTCTAATTACCTATTCATTCTCTTTATACCATTCCAAAGATGTCGAAAAATTTCTCTAGACTGATGATTATATTCGAAAACACTTTCTGAATATAAATGTTCCAAAAATTGCTTAGACAGTGAAAATGTCTTATATTTTTTAGATAGTGATATAATAAATGACGTGGAACCCGTTATATCCGCGCCACACCTTTTCTCTCCCGTTCATTTCCTCGTTTCCATAAATGCTTTTGTTTTTCTCGCGGCATATTAGTATACTACAGTAAATGTTTGAAACCTACTTGCCTGCAGTGACAAAGAGTGCCACAGACATGACTAACGCAATATGGTAATATATTACATACAAATACAATATTTTAAGTATACCTTAAAACTTTTTTTACCGCTTATTTAAAAAACCAACAAAAAGCAATACTGTTAAGATAAAAATATTGTTAGATTAATATATTATACTTTAACCTTTTTGACCCATCAAAAATTTGGATGATATCACGGTAAAGGTCAGACGATCTTTTTCAATCAGATGCAATAATTACATCCTCAATAACAACTGCAATTTTTCAATTATAATCTTTGCAATACAATCTCGTATGGTTCATACCCTGGGCAGCGGCCTTCTCTGGCGGTATCCTCTCCTTTTCTAAATAAAAGCAATAGCTGAAATACCTTTAGAAAAACTTTCTGCAAATCAGTTAAATTCCCACACAGACATTTCTCTTCTTCCTCTGGCTCTGAGTAAGAAACTGCTCTGAGTATTCTTCTGACTCTAAGTAAGAGTTAAGTGTGTACCCGTGTTTGCTTTGAAATGTTATTCGTACATATATGTATCCAAGTCCGAAAGTAAAGGAGCTTCATTATACAGGATGCTTTGAAAAGATTAAAAACTAAATATCTCTGTAATGGTTGGTGATAAACACATGTTAAAATGATCAAGAAATGAATCAAGTAAAAGTTCGTCTTTTGACTGCGACAATCCTAATCAAAAGTATAAGATTGGTTTGTTTGTTTATGCATGACACGACAGCTATCTGCTCAAAGAGAAGGATGCCTTCGAGGAGGATTTCCTGTGGGAAACTGGCTCGTATCCACGCTACACATAATGAAAACACCCATGCAGCTAGCTCACTGGCCTGATTTAAATCCGGATCGAAATACTAGTGTTCAACGATATTAAGCCTCGGCCGTTGGTCACCCTAAAAGTACAAGAAATTCAAATCGTTACACCGCCCTTTACAAAAACAGCTCCAGTACATTTTTCTTTATCTCATTAAAGAAATACGATGGAGGAGGGGCAGCTACTCGCTACGCAGTATGTAAAATTGGCTCTTGAGGGGGGGAGGAACTGTCAAACTTGTATAATTTAACTCATTTTCATCCAAAGAAAGCTGTCGATTCAGAGTCGATTGAAACTGAATTTCATTAAATGCAGGATTTCAAATTTCATAGTTTCTCTAAATGGTAATTTTAAATTGAAGCTCCTAAATTCTAAATTGATTCTTTTCTAATGTAAGGCATCATTTAGAAAACTGAATCCGAAAATTTACATGAATAGCTATCTTTAGCAAAATTTGTATAAAATCTACAAAAATTTTTAGAATTCTCACATTAATTTTGATTGCATAATGATCATTCCTCCCTTCCACATTTGACTCTTTTTTCTACTTTCCCTCACGAAATCGAGAGTAAAAAATTAAGTTTTATATATTTTGTAGTGAAAATTACTATACGAACAAACTGTCTTCAGACAGACTCGATTATTTCATTTCAATTCTTTGTTTTCAAATAATGGACAAGAATAACATAATATAGATTTTTCCTACTTGGAAAAAAAAAGCGGGGTAGACTGTAAGAAATTTCATACAATGCTAAAAGAACCTGTTGAAATTCTGTAAGTGCTCTACATAAAAATTTGAATTTTCCCATACTAACTTCCACACAATATAAAAATACCTACTAGACGGTTAACCATTTCATTAATTTAAATATTACATAATGTTTTAAATAAGAGGAAAAGAACATTTTATTCAAAATATATGTGCAAAGATACGAAACTCTCCCTCTCACATCAACACACAGAGAAATTTTCATTTTTGTGTTACTCATTTAATTCCCATTCTATTAAGCATTTTTTCTTATAATAATTCAACAACAAAGATTTCTAAGACAGCCAGTCAGTCAAAATTGTCTTCTGATTTCGAAATCTTTTGACAGTTTTGCTACCAAATACAATATTCTGAATTGCAAAATATCCTGACAGTATAATTGATTACCCAAGAAAATTAAGAACAGAAAGGAAATATTGATATTTGTTTTAACTGATAAATAACAGAAACTGGTATTTATTTTAATACTGCTTTTCATATAGGTATGATTTAAAATGATTAAAAAAAAGTCTTTCGCATAATCTGGAGCCAGTTACATCTTACAGATTATTAAAAAAAAAAAAAGAACTTTAGAAATATCTTCCCCACTCCCATCAAGAAAAAAGATCAGAAAATTGAATTTATCATTTGAAAATACAGTTTTCATTTCTAGAACTGGTCGCGCCATCTATTGAGAATAATGTTAACTATTTACTATCTTATGGAGAACAACCAAATACGTTCTGTAGTAGGCAAAAAATTACTTTTTTTTTTCTTTAGATATTTCAAGGATATAAGTTTCTTCAAAAAAAAATAAATTATTAATGCTTCAGATATTCGGCAGAAATTTTTATTATGAATGCAAGGATCACTTAAACTTGAGCCATAACGATCATTTAGATAACAAGTTCTCAATCAGGAGGAATTCCCTCTTGGGGAGAAATTCAGATTTTCAAGCAGGGGAAATGCAATCAGCATTTTATTTACCCGTTAGGTATTAGTTTTAGTTTATTAAACAAAAATAATTTTTGTTCAAGTTTTAGGATTTATAAACATTTTCTCTACTTTTTCTTGTTTAATTTATAAACTACATTATTAAATAATTTAAATTTAAAAAAATGCAATATACGTTTTTCGATTTTGGGAAAGGCTTGGGGGGGATGATCGTCTAGCAGTGGTGAAAGGAGGTGCATGGAGCATAAAGGTTTAAGAATTACTGATTCGGACACATAGATGAACACAGGCAAGCACTGATACTAGAACGTACAGTATAAAAAATTCATTAGATTCATTTGTTGCTTCCAATTATTTATACTCATTCAACTGACGAATGAATGAGTATTTAAATTTATTTTCGATAAATTTTTTATACGCCTAGCTGCCACTGAACGGTGTACTTCCTGAACAATACCTGGAGCAGCGTAACGCTGTTAACAAAACAGAAGAGGAAAATTATATCTCACTTTTAATGAATATATTTTTCAGCTAAAAAAAAAGAAATATACAATTTTCTAATTCCCAGAAAAATATTGCTAAAATTTTCGGGTAATTTGCATTTAAAGTTTTTGCAATTGAATTTTCTTTCTCACAACTGTTAGGTAGTGCTTGAAAGATACATTTTCTTTTTGATTCCATTTTTCACTTCATTTCTTTCATAATATTTAAAAAATTCTTTTCAAAATTTTTCTTTTACATTTGTTTTTTAAA